>ML283549.1:0-51170 GCA_005239495.1 Nicotiana undulata | reverse complement strand
CCCCCCCCCAGACCCCCTCATTTCATTTCGTCTCTCATGTCTCTACTCTCTCTCTCTCTATCTCTATCTCTCTAGTATCTTCTAGAGACTTCCTATCTCTCCGATGAACCTCTTCGTCTTCTTCGGCCGTCTCCTCGCCGGAGACCACGAAGCCCTCACCATCCTCCTGCCTCATATGGTTCCCTTACGCCGGTAATGCCATCCCTAAGGCCCTCAAAGGACGAGGACCCGTCTACTCACACCTATGGTGTTCCTGCTTGCCTCAGTCCTCCAGGGCTCAATTTTGAGTAAGATCTTTTCATTTTCGGCCTAAACCTATGAGTTTCTAGGCCGGTATCTTCATCTCTAGGTTCAACCTTTAAACCCTAACTTCTGAATCTTCCGATTCTTTTATATCTGCAATAGATCTATGCGTATTATGAAATTTTCCAATGTTTTCTTCAATGATTTTCCCATTTCTTGAACGACTTCCTCATTTTTTAGACTAGGATTTCAAAACCCTTTTTGCAAAACGATTTCTTTTTGATTTTCAACAATTACTGTGTGAGTTTTAGCATGTTTAAACATCACCTGAGTATTTTCTGTGTCGATTCATTTTAGTTAAGAAACCCTAATATTTCTGGGTCCTTGAATCTGTTTGCAATGTTGTTTGCGTGTCCTTCATGTACTTTCTGGATTCTCACGAATGCCCTATGTGTTCTATGCTTCTTGCCTTAGTTTGTTGCTAAGGTTTTTTGAATCTCTACTGTTCTTTCAACTACTTGCTTAGGGTTTCTCTCACTCTTGTTCAACACATGCTATTTATCAACTAATGAGTCTGATTGTCCGTTACATGGATTACTGGTTCTGTGCATTTTTGTGAAGCTGTAGTATCTTCCTTGAATCTGTGATTTCGTGTATTTTCCTTATAACTCTCTATTGATTTTTGAATTGTTTTCTTGTTTGTGTGATACTTTCCTTAGTTAGTATTGACCCCTGTAATTTTCAATCTCATGCGTGATTCTTTAAACCAATTTTCAGAATTGAAATTGTACTCCACCCTATTTATGTGCACAAATATGCTGTTAATTACTTGACATATACTTTCCTTACTTGGAATATTTTGTATTCACTCTTTATTGCGTGCCACATGCTTTTACTACTCCTAATATGGTAAGGTTAGTCTTATATTTGATCATTTTCCTTGCTCAATACAACTGGTATCCGTTTGAATTATGACTCCTTAATTAAAGGGAGTCCAGTTCTTCAATTGATTCTGATTAGGGTCTCCCTAAAACTATGCTAAATTAGTGTTTCTTACCTTATTTCTACGACCTGTTTAAGACTATAAATACACTACTCTTTTTATTAACACACACGAATAGACACCTTGTTAAAACTCTCTCTTACTCACACACACTCTATTATTCTTCGCTTGATTGCTTACTGATACTAGTCGGCTGGAAGCCAAGTCTAGTTATTCCACTTGCTTCTCACTCTGTATTTGCTGTCTTCAACTGGTATGTTTCCATTTTATGTTTAAAGTCTCCAAAACAATATGTTTCTCTGGGTATTACGATTCATCTTGTTTTTGATCTTCTTTTACTTATGGCTTTGTTGTCCTACTTGCAACTGACCTGTATACTTGTGGTCTTACCATTTCCCCTTTAACCTCAACATGTGTATTCCCTCTTGTGTGTTTCAAAGTCATCCTGTTTATGTCTTTTGTGATCCCTAGTGTACTACAATTGCATTGTGTATTACTTAGCCTCCTTGTAGTCTTGAACATATGCTATACTCTCAACTATTTTCTTAAACCTATGTGTAATCATGTACTACCCTCTCCCATCACTCCCTAGAATCTTATTATGTTTGAATCTTGCCATGAATTCTTGGTGACCAACTGTGTTTGTGACTGTTCAGACTTAATACTACTTTGTGACACCTTAATTCTAGCTTGCTTCTATGTGTCCCCAATTCCCACTGCCCCTGAGTGAAATCTATGTTGGTGCTAGACATGTTCAAGTTGTTTGCTGATTTTTCAGAGATGTCTACCTTATACTCAGGTTGTTTTATTACTGATCAAAACCTTTTTTTAGAAAACTCCTTCACTTACTGAATCAATCTAGTACTGCTTTTGTCAAAAACTTTTCAAACCTATCTCCTACACTTCACTTTATTCCTAGACCCTTAAGTTCTGCCCCTCAGTGTGAGCATTGCTTTGGGACCCCCGATCTCCCTCTGAACTTTGACACACTGAGGCTGGTATTTCCACATTGCACATGTTCAATCTCTATTTACCAAGTCTGGGTGTGGGCATTTCCCGAGATGTCCTTGAGGTCCTTAGGAAACTTTGACACACCCGGATTATAAAAGGCTATGAATGCCATATGGCACTAAGGTTTGGAATTTGGGCCTAATTGAAGGCTCCCTATAGAATAGCTTCTTATTTTCTATCTCAGTTATGTAATTCATAATCTTTGGCCTGTAATAATTTGTAAACAACTCTTGGGGATGTATAATAAAAAAGGAAAGGGATAACTATGCATGCCATTGATATAGATGGGTAGATTCCATGCTTAGGTTTACATTCCTAATGTGTGCATTAGAAATCATGCTATTAGGATTTCATGAACCTGTTTTCAGCACTGTTATGCCACTGCCTGTTCAATAATAACAATAAAATGTTGCCATGTGATTATATTCATGCATTCTAAAACTAAATCCTGTCTCAAACGAGTATTAACAAATTTGTACTTCACCATGTCAAGCATGCACTAGATACCATGTCCTTAAGGCTGTCATGTCTACTGCTTTAACGTACAACATGCCTCTAATTTATGCTCATGCCTATCACTTAGAACTCCTGCTCTTAGGATAATAAAATCAACATAAATTTGTTACTCATGCGCATTCAAAATCAGATATTAATTATCCTGCATTTATATATGCATGTTAGATACCATGCTCTAGGTTTCATTTGCATTTAATCAGCTTCTCTTAAGTTTAAACTGCTGATTTATAAGAGATATAAAAACAATTTTACATTACTTTCATCATGTCTGCTTATAATCGGTAATTGACTTTGCATTCTCAGATTTACATCACCAAGAACATCATGTTTAGGTAACAATCTGCAATAATTTCTCTAATAATTCTTATACATTGTCCCCCGCCCCGCCTAGGCAAGACTTAGGAGATTAAATTTCTAAAACTGGAAGTCTGTCTCTCTTGTGTGTATTGCTTAATTCTAGCAGGCTCTTTTCAATCAGTAGGCAAACTGATTAGGGATTTCAAGTAATGACAAAACTACATGTCTGTTTATCCTCTGAATTCACCTAGACACCATGTCTTAGGACCTTAATTAACAATACTGCCCTTATATGTGTTTGAATCGTGCTAATTATATGTATTATTTGCGGAGGTAAATTTGAGCCTCTTATGTACTCCTATGTGTTTCCCATTTACTGTAGTCCTATATGTTCTTTAGAATTTTACCCTTAAACCTGAGGGTCTGCCTAGTACCTCCCTTTAGGATAGTAGTCCTAACCTCCTCCGGGACTGATAGGATGGGACGGGTAATAGCACGCAATAGAGTTCGTGACCAACACGCGCTTTAATTACCTTCACGGGGTGGGAAAGGGTAGAATATGGATATGATGACCGATGTGCTAATACCACGTGTAGCCCCTCTCTGAGGAGTGTCATACCGGGTATTACAATGATGCGATCCATATTATTTCAAACCTAGGACATCCCTTCCTTTAAATAATAGTTTATAACTCTTTTTCAAAACTTAGTCGTTTTATGATTGTTTTCCAAACACTTGCTTGCTTAATACTTAAAATCCCCTCTTACTTGAGCCCTTACTTGTTATTTGTTCAATTATGCAAATTCACAAAAACCATTTGGCCGGGAACCACACTTGTGGATCTTGAGGGGTGCCTAACACCTTCCCCTTGGGATAATTTCAAGTCCTAACCCTATCTCTGGTTAGCGACGTAATTGTAAATGAACCCCTTAGGTTCCCTAACTCACCGTTAAAATCGTTAGGTGACGACTCTCCAAAATCACAAACCCCTTCCCCAAAAAGGAAAGAGTTGTCTTAACCCAAATGTCAAAACCCCGATTTCGCGAGGAAAAAAAGGGGCGCGACAGCATGGCGACTCTGCTGGGGACTATAGGATTTTACCATTTCAAATTGTTTTGTGAATTTTCACCTTTGCTTTGTTTAAATACTTGCACCCTTTCCCCTTCCCTTCTACGTGCGATTACTTGTTTATTGCTTTTAAGTACTTACTTTTCCCCAAAACGAAACCGACATGTTTCTTTGTTTTCCTTTGTAACTGTTTTAAATCCTAACTGTTGTATTTACCGCTTTTCCTTAACGTGCAAATACATGACAATTTATTTTAATGCTAATGATAATAGAGGTTGCTACTTTATTTTGGGATTGTGAGAGGTCTGTGTTCCGCTTTGGAAACGTCGAAATGATGCCTTTGATAGAAGATATAGGAGGACTGGCTGGCCTAGTGTGGGAAACCCCGGGGTTGTTGATGCCTGAGAACCGCACAGGCAAAGGTTTCCTTAAGATGATAGGTTTGAAGAAGAATGCAGAACTTGTATGCTTGAAGGAGTCGTACATTCCTTTTGACTATCTGTATGAGAGGTACGACCACAACAAATCATACCGTACCTATCATGACGAGTTTGCTATCACCTCCCTGGGACACATCCATCGCCGAGTGTTCGTCTTCATGGTTTGCTTTTTGGGTTTGATCGTGTTCCCGATGAAGAAGGAGAGAATCCACACCAGACTGGCCATGGTAACTAAGACATTAATGGAAGGGATTGATGGGCAAGACTTCAGCATCGTGCCCATGATCATTGCAGACATATATCGGGCCTTGGAAATATGTCAACGAGGAGCAAAACATTTCTAAGGTTGCAATTTATTACTTCAACTCTGGCTCATGGAGCATCTCCAAAGAGGTGAATACCGACAAGACATTCATTGAAGAATTGTGGATGACCACATCGCTTTCCATCACCCGAAGCGAATGAACTATATACCCGACATGTTTGCTCAGCCTGAGAATGCCGAAGGATGGGTTGAGCTCTTTGGTAACTTGACCGAAGAATAGGTCCAATGGATGTTTGAGTGGTTTTCGACAGATGAGTTCATCATTCGATCTTGAGATGCATCGTTTATGATACTGATTGGTTTAAGGGGGACATACCCTTACGTCCCTCTCTGAGTTATGAGGCAAGCAGGTAGGAAGCAAGTCGTACCTAGGGTCGAGAAAATGAGCCATCTTCGAGCAGACTTTCAAAATAATGACAGTCCTCACAAGTGCCAAGCTCAACACCCATGGCACTGCAAGATTATACTTAAGAAAGACACCATCGAGCCAGACAGGTATCATGCCGGTTGTACCCCTTTCTATCTTGGGTGGTTAGAAGAGGATCTGAGTGGTCAGAGCAAGCCAGGGTACGTCCAAGGCCACAGGGTTATAGATGAATGGGCTGAAGCACAAGTCAAGGTCAACCAGCTGCGCAAAAGGATCCGCGAATGTAAGGATGATCACCACAAAATACATGAGTCTAACAAGAATCTAATCGAGGAGTGGAAAGACATGGCCGTCATCACCAAAAAGAGGTTAGGATACTTAGAATGAGGTATAGTCGAGCTGGAGGAGAAATTCATCAAAAGGGTCGAAGATTGTCAAAGGGCTGAGGGAACTGAAGGAGGACATCTCACTAGAGCATACCTGTTGTTGGGACTTCGCGAGCTAGGAAAACTGTTCGAGGGAAGCAGTAATGTCGAATATGGGGAAGGTCCTTCTAGGACCAAATAGATAAGAGTGTCTTTATTTTTCTGTCAATGTAATGAGGCCAATGGCCATCAGTGATCTTTATTTTTGTCGTTTTGGGATTTGTCTATTTCCTTATCAATAAAATGAGGCATTTAGCATCTTATGTTCTCCAAGTCAACTTGTCGCTAGGCCTACCTTGGGCATAAAGAGGTCCCCGAACTAGGACACGCTTTACATTCCCGCATTATGTATTTAAATACTGCAATATATTTTCATAATCCTCACTGACTTGGCTACCTTTTGTTTTTGTTCCCTTTTTCTTTTATTATTCCCCTCCCCAAAGGTTAGTTCGTACACTCTGGCATCATCAGCTTATCTCACAAGATCCAAGGGCCCTCCACCTAATCCTCTTCCTAGTCCTCCTAAAGGCAAGAACAAAGGCAAGAGTAAGATGGAAGAATCTAGCGGCATCAGGAAGGAGAATGTGGTTGAGCGGCTAGAGGCCACTGACGGCCGAGGTATTTAGGTCCTAAATGAGAGCATGTCACCACTGGAACAGAAACTGCTGAAATTTCAAGAAGAGCTCGATCAGGTCCGAAATCTGGCTAACCTGTCATTTTCCCTCAACATCCCAGACGTCAATGTCCCAAACACTCAAAACCATACACCTCCACAAAATATCCCATGTCAACAGAATCATCCTGCACTTCACCATCACGCCACTCCGCCAAAGAACCAAACTCTCCCAACACAATGCAATACTTGCCACACTTCAAACAACACTCCATTACTTATCCCAAAACCTCATAACTCCACAAAGGATCATTTCCACAATCCCATCTATGTAGAAACCATGACCCATTCCACTCCACATATCCCATACCCATCCGAGTCTGATGAAAAGGACCTGCTCATCAAGAACCTGGCTGAGGAACTAAGGAAGCTGACCAGCCGAGTTCAGGGTGTTGAAGGAACCAAGGGAATCGAAGGGTTGAATTATGAAGACCTATGTATACAACCTGATGTCGAACTGCCCGAGGGGTACAAACCTCCGAAGTTCGAAATGTTTGACGGTACTGGTGATCTGAGGGTCCATCTAAGGACCTATTGTGACAAGCTGGTTGGCGTGGGAAAGAATGAAAGGATCTGCATGAAGCTGTTCATGAGGAGTTTGAAAGGAGATGCGTTGTCTTGGTACATCAGCCAGGACCCCAAGAAATGGTCAAACTGGATAGGTATGGCGTCTGACGTTATGGACAGATTTAGATTCAACACAGAGAACGCACCAGACATGTTCTATATCCAGAATCTGAAGAAGAAACCCACAGAGACCTTTCGTGAGTATGCCACTCGCTGGAGGTCCGAAGCTGTTAAAGTCAGACCTATTTTAGAAGAGGAGCAGATGAACAAGTTCTTTGTCCGGGCCCAGGACCCACAGTATTATGAACGGCTGATAATGATTGAGAATCAAAAATTCTTCGATATTATCAAATTAGGAGAGCGAATCGAAGAAGGTATTAAGAGCGGTATGGTCACGAATTTTGAAGCCTTGCAAGCTACAAACAAGGCTTTACAGTCCGGTGGTGTGTCTAAGAAAAGAGCGTGGGAGCTGTAATGGTTGCACAAAGAGCCAAATCCCCACTCAAATACCAAGTCTATCCAGCATCCCTGCTCACATACCAGCCAACTCCGAATTACCAAGCTCCCCCACCTTCTTACCAAGCTCCACCGCCTACCTACCAATCTCCACCTCCCACATATCAACCCACTTCACCCAGATACTCACAACTCGCCCCTGTTTACCACACTTATAACTCCCAGCCATCCTATTACCAATCACCCCCTGCATGTCAAAACTTCCTTAGACCTCGGCTAATTTGGATCGCAGACCTCCAAACTAGTACACCGCCATAGCTGAACCCATTGACCAGCTGTATGAGAAACTCAAAGCTGCCGGTTATGTCACCCCTATCCCTGCTGCCACCCCTGAGAACCCTTCTCAGTGGGTTAACCCGAAAAAAGCTTGTACATACCATTCCGGCATGAAAGGACACACCATCGATGAATGCCGCTCTTTGAAAGACAAGATACAGTCTCTGATTGATAACAAAATCATTGTGGCAAAGGAGTCCAGTCCGAACGTCCGCAACAACCCTTTGCCAGACCATAAGGGCAGAGGTATCCATATGATTGAAATAGAAGATGATTGGGATCCCGAGGGATCAATCGGGTTGATTGCAGAAAGCGATGATCCAATGAAACCAACAGTCACTCTCAACACGATCATAGTCCAGATTCAACCATCTGGGGATGCTGAGGTAAATATGTCCATACCTCTTGAGTTTGAGGCAGCTCCACCCGAAAAGACACCAGTACCAATTGAAGTCGAGTTCGTATCCCTAGCAAATGCACCCGCACCATTTGAGGTCGCAGTCTTGCCACCAAAGGTACGTGTTCCATTTGAAGTAAGGATAGCCGCACCAATTCCAGTGGCACTGTCAACCATGACACCCTTCTATACCGATGCTATCCCCTGGGACTATACAGCCGAGGTAAGAAGGAAAGGCAAGGTCAAAACTAAGGAAGTTGTTGCAGCATAGGGTATGACAAGAACTGGTAGAGTCTATACGCCTGAGCATCTGGCTGAATCAAGCAAACAGGACTCCAACAGGCCACCCGTTATTAAAACAGGTCCGGACAACCTTTGGAGGAAAGTACTGGTTAAGGAGTATTCGGTCATCGATCAGCTGAACAAGACGCCAACACAAATATCCATCCTCTCTTTGCTGCAGAACTCCGAGACGCACCGAAGTGCTCTGTTGAAGGTGTTGAGTGAAGCGTATGTACCAAACAACATCACTAGTGGGGAAATAGCCAATATGGTGGGCCAGGTGTTGGAAAGTCACAAGATCACTTTCCATGAGGATGAGCTACCTCCTGAAGGATTGGGCCATAACAAAGCATTGCACATCACTATGCAATGCGAAGATTATTTCATCACCAGAATCTTGATTGATGGAGGATCCAGCCTTAACATTTTCCCGTTGATAACGCTCAAGAAATTGGGTAGAGGTCTGCATGAGATAAAGGATGGAGCAATCAATGTGAATGCTTTCGATGGATCTCAAAGGTTCACCATTGGTGAGATAAGCATATGCCTGCATATGGGACCAACGTGGTTCGAGGTAGATTTCAAAGTGATAGACGTACCGACATCCTACAATATGTTATTGGGATGACCATGGATCCATGTTGCTGGGGACGTAGCATCAATGCTACATTAGGAAGTTAAGTTCGAGTGGAACCACCAAGAAGTAATTATTCATGGTGACGGTCGCAACCCTATTTACAATCGCCAGACTATTCCGGTGATCGGAGGAAGAAGAAAGTTGGGTGGAGAAACTTACCACCACATTGAACGGGTCAATGCCATCGACAAGGACAAATGGTGGGATAGAAAAATTGAGAGTATACTAAGCTGGAGTGGGTACGAGCCTGGCAAAGGGCTCGGCAAGAATCTTCAAGGAATCTCCAAACCTATCAAGATCAAAAGTCATGGCACCACTTTTGGTCTGGGGTACGACTATGCTTGTCAAGAGTATAACGACTGGTCGCCACCTTGGAGCGGTCCTTACTACCCTTTGGAGCAGCCAATACCGCATCTGGAGCAAACTTTCCAACATGCCAACATTATTTATGGATCAGACGAAGAGGAAGCACTCGCCGCATTGAGGAATTTGTTCCTGGAGGATGATGATATGGACTGTTGTGTTATTCTCGGGGAGGAGGGGGAGGAAGGACCTTCCATACAAGCTATGAGTAAAGGAGCATACCTCAAGAATTGGACCATCAGGACAACCAAAGCCCGACGAGCCTCGGGGTAGCAAGGCTAAAACAAGCATTATTCATTATTTTTCTTTGCTAAATGATTTTCCTTTCGCATTTTAATTCCTGCAATAAGATCTTCAATGTTCAAAACAATTATTCAATTTATCAAAAGCATTTTAATTGTTTTTTCATGAATCAATATTTATTGCCATCATTGTTCTCTCATTACTTTACCTATACAGCATTACTATTACTTGTCTTGATGAACTGATCACTGTGACATGCAACGAGACAACGCAGCAAACATACATTGATTTAGAGGAAGATGACATACCTGACGAGATTATCAAGGAAGTGTGTCGACTACCGGGATCTCAACCGGGCCAGTCCAAAAGACGACTTCCCCTTGCCAAATATACATATCCTGATTGGCAATTGCGCCAAGCATGAACTACAATCATTCGTGGATTGTTTCGCTGGTTACCATCAGATCTGGATGGATGATGAAGATGATGAGAAAACGACTTTCATTACGCCGTGGGGAGTGTACTGTTACAAGATGATGCCAATCGGCCTGAAGAATGCAGGGGCCACCTACATAAGGGCTATGACAACCATCTTCCACGACATGATTCACAAGGAAATCGAGGTATACGTGGATGATGTTATTATCAAGTCCAAGAAAACCTCTAGCCACATAGAGGATTTGAGGAAGTTCTTCAATAGGTTGCGAAAATACAATCTGAAGCTGAACCCCGTGAAGTGTTCATTCGGGGTTCCTGCTGGGAAGTTGTTGGGGTTTATTGTGAGCCGCTGGGGAATAGAATTGGATCCATCATAAGTCAAGGTCATTCAAGAACTACCGCCGCCAAGGAACAAGAAGGATGTGATGAGTTTCTTGGGGAGTCTTAATTACATCAGCCAGTTTATCGCACAATCTACAGTTATCTGTGAGCCGATCTTCAAGATGTTGAAGAAGGACGCTGCAACCAAATGGACTGATGAGTGCCAAAAGTCTTTTGACAGAATTAAAAGATACTTGTCAACCCCGTCGGTCTTGGTACCACCTGAGCCAGGAAAACCTCTGTTACTCTACCTTGCCGTATTAGATGAAGCCTTCGGCTGCGTTCTGGGGAAGCATGACGAGACAGGAAAAAAGAAACAAGCTATTTACTATCCCAGCAATAAATTCACTCTGTATGAGGCTCAATATTCTCTTCTGGAACGCACCTGCTGTGCTTTGACTTGGGTCGCACAAAAGCTAAGGCAATATTTCTGTGCCTACACCACATATCTCATATCAAGGATGGATCCATTAAAGTACATCTTTCAGAAGCCCATGCCCACTAGCAAGCTGGCCAAGTGGCAAATCCTGTTGAGCGAGTTCGACATCATTTATGTAACTCAGAAAGCGGTCAAGGGATAGGCACTGGTAGACCACCTCGCTGAGAATCCTGTGGACGAAGAATATGAACCCCTAAAAATGTATTTCCCCGATGAGGAGGTATCATTCATAGGAGAAGACATTGCAGAATCCTATGACAGTTGGAGGATGTTATTTGATGGAGCGACAAACTTCAAAGGAGTCGGTATTGGAGCAGTCTTAATATCGGAAACCGTTCGGCATTATTCGGTATCCTCCAAACTCAGGTTTCCCTGCACCAACAATTTGGTAGAGTATGAAGTCTGTATCTTAGGGCTCAACATGGCCATTGACATGAACGTCCAAAAATTGTTAGTGATCGGTGATTTAGACCTATTGGTACATCAGGTACAAGGAGAATGGGCAACCAAGAATTCCAAGATACTACCGTATCTGCATCACGTATAGGAATTGAGAAAGAGGTTCACGAAGATAGAATTCTGGCACGTCCCCAGAATCCAGAATGAGTTCGCCAATGTATTGGCTACTCTGTCTTCTATGATTCAGCACCCAGACAAAAATTTCATTGATCCCATCCCAGTGAAAATCAGTAACCAGCCGGCTTCTTGTGCTCACGTCAAAGAAGAAGCAAACGGAAATCCTTGGTTTCATGATATCAAGGAGTATTTGGCAGAAGAAGGTTACCTAGAGCTTGCAAATTTCACTCAGAAATGCACACTTCGGAGGTTGTCCAACAATTTCTTTCACAACAGAGGAATCATGTGTAGGAGGACTCTCGATTTGGGACTATTAAGGTGTGTCGACGCAAAGGAAGCATCCAAGCTACTAGAGGATATCCATGCTTGGACCTGCAGCCCGCATATGAATGGTTTTGTTTTAGCAAAGAAGATACTCCGGGCTGGTTACTTTTGGATGACTATGGAAACGGATTGCATCCAGTACCTCCGGAAATGCCACCGCTGTCAGATACATGGAGACATGATAAAGGTACCTCCAAGTGAGCTCAATGCAACAAGTTCACCATGGAAGTTCGCCGCCTGGGGCATGGATGTTATTGGACCAATCAAGTATGCCGCCTCCAACGGACACAGGTTCATTCTGATAGCCATTGATTACTTCACTAAATGGGTTGAAGAAGCCTCCTACAAAGAAGTTAATAAGAAAGTCGTGGCCAACTTTGTCCGCGACCGCATTGTCTGTTGATTCAGAGTTCCAAAGTCAATCATTACCGATAACGGTTCTAATCTCAACATTGACTTGATGAAAGCCATGTGTGAAACTTTCAAGATCAAACACAAGAATTCCACAACAGACAGGCCGCAAATGAATGGAGTTGTAGAAGCCGCCAACAAAAACATCAAGAAGATACTAAGGAATATGATAGAAAAGCACAAGCAGTGACATGAGAAGTTATCATTTGCCCTATTAGGATACTGCACCATAATCTGCACATCAACAGGGGCAACTCCCTATATGCTGGTTTATTGTACAGAAGCTGTTATTCCTGCCAAAGTTGAAATCCCATCTCTAAGGATTATGTAAGAAGCTGAGCTCAGCGACGCAGAATGGGTAATGAACCGTTATGAGCAACTAGCCCTCATAGATGGAAATAGAATGAATGCAGTCTATCATGGTCAACTTTATCATAACAGAATGACCAGAGCCTTCAACAAGAAAGTCAAGCCAAGATAGTTCACACCACGACAACTGGTGTTAAAAAAAATCTTCCCACATCAAGACGAGGTCAAAGGGAAATTCTCTCCCAACTGGCAGGGCCCATACATGGTTCACAGAGTACTGACAGGAGGAGCCCTTATACTTGCAGAAATGGACGGAGAAGTTTAGCCAAAACCAATCAATACAGATGCGGTCAAACGCTACTATGTGTAATATTTATGCTTTCTCAACAATGTAAATTGAACTACGCCTAACATGATTCCCGTTTAAGAGGGGATACGTAGGTAGCCCTATGGGTTCGGTCACAATTCAATAAAAATTTCATTTTCCCCTGCAATTGGAAACTGGGGCAGAATTTTGAGGAGGACCCTCAAAATTCTGAAGAAACTTTAGCCGATCACCGCACGAGCAACAATCAGAAGCATTCACCCATCCAAACTGGGGCAGAATTTTGAGGAGGACCCTCAAAATTCCATAGCATGAGAGGCGGCAATGTCTTGAACCACGTCACGATCGTTGGTTCATCCCAAAATAATTTCAAATTAGACATTATGCTTTTACAAATCATGCATGTTTGTTCTTGAAACAGCTTGTTTAGCAACGCTACCCCGATGACATAGACAGCAACATCGGAGCAAGCGGAACAAGTGAAGCAGAGCCAATGGGGATACGAACTAACCCCCCCCCCCTCCATTTACAAAATGCACAATTTTTCTTTGGATGCAGGCACAAAGAACAAACATGCAGAGAAGTCACAATCTTCATCACAATTGCAAATGCCAAAGTTCGATGTCCACACAAAGAACGAACCTGTTCAAAATCATAATTCTCAAAACCATCACATTTGCCGACATCTATTATAAATACAAATAATGCTCCACAATCACAATGTTGCAATCTGCTATCAACTAAGAATACCTATTATCATTTCATTTTCTGCATAAGGCTACTATTCTGCCTTCCGAGACTAAATGATGTCTCCATCTGCATTCGCATTCTTGCATAAGGCTACTATTCTGCCTTCCGAGACTAAACGTTGTCTCTACTTGCATCACATTCTTGCATAAGGCTACTATTCTGCCTTCCGAGACTAAATGATGTCTCCATCTGCATTCGCATTCTTGCATAAGGCTACTATTCTGCCTTCCGAGACTAAACGTTGTCTCTACTTGCATCACATTCTTGCATAAGGCTACCTTCCTGCCTTCCGAGACTAAACGATGTCTCCACCTGCATTCTCATAAGGCTACATTTCTGCCTTCCGAGGTTAAGCTCTACCTCCATCTGCATTCGCATCTTGCATAAGGCTACCTTTCTTCTTTCCGAGGTTAAAACTCTAGCTCCATCTACATTCGCATCTTGCATAAGACTACCATTCTGCCTTCCATCCGCATTTTGCATAAGGCTACCTTTCTGCCTTCCAACTTGCATAAGGTTGCCTCTCTGCCTTCCAACTTGCATAAGGCTACCTTTCTGCCTTCCGAGGTTAAGCTCTACCTCCATCTGCATTGCATAAGGCTACCTTTCTGCCTTCCAACTTGCATAAGTCTACCTTTCTGCCTTCCGAGGCTAAACGCTGCCTCCAATATACTTTTTAAAAAGCAACCACTGCCTCAAGCACTATTTTCTCCTCTTTCCTCTCAGGCTGAGCTCTGCCCCTTTAATTCAAAAGACTGATGTTTTATACTTCAATACCACACAAGAGGGGGGTAATTTGTGTGGTGTCCAATTTTTCGAGTACTGTCTTACTAGAAGAACCTGTTTCTTCTTGGTGTTCCAACTTCTACTGGTGCGGAATAATAAATGTAGTAAAGTAAAAACACAGAGATTTTTATGTGGAAAACACCTGGCTCAAAAGGTGAAAAAACCACGACCTACTCCTCAGTAGGATTTTTCCAAACTTTTCACTACAACTCTGATCCAAACAGCATTTACAAAATAAACTCTTTTGTAAACCTAGGACTAACTCTAATCCCTTTGTAGCAACCTATCCTCTAGCTAATTGCGACAAGCTTCAAGTTAACTCTAACTTGAACAGTGTGTACCTATTACAATTGATTCTAATAAAGCTGAAAAGATACAATATTAAATCACCTACTACAACCAACTAGACTCAATAAACAAACAGATGGAACTGGTTCTTCTAGTTAGTCAGTAGCCTTTGTGTCGCACAAGTATTCTACTTGCAAAATATCTCTGGGAATTTATCTTTCAATTCTTGTTTCACTTCTGCCTTTGTGCGATTCCTCTTCAGCAGGAATGCTTCAACACTTTATAGATTCAAATGTTGAGATATGTTTTACAATTCTAGTGCAACTCTTCCTTGGTGGAAGAGTTTGTATTAAACTCAACTTCCTTCCTTTGTTACTATCCTTGCTGAATTAAAACTCTAACCTTTCAACCTTTTCGCTTTGGGAGACAACCTCTTAGTTCCCATATAATTCACATAACTTGTTATCTCCTACACATGGACTCTTCGCGTGCCAATGAGTCTGTTTCACTATGATAGCCTGATGGACCTGGTTCAACTTGGTAGACATTTGTCAATCTTCAAAACCATGCAGTGACTTGGGTCAACAAATTCCCCCTCTTTGATGATGACAAACCCTGTGCTTAATCCTGTACAATCTTCAAACACTTTGTATGGTTTTAAGCATTTATCATAGAGAGACCAGGTTCATTAGGTTATAAATATCACAACAGTTTGAAATTTGAAAAACCACATTTCTTCCCCCTTTTGGCATCATCGAAAAGTTGCAAAATGATAAACTTACCAGAGTTTGTTAACAATTACTCATGGCTATTGAGGCAACTGCAGGTGCAAACATGATTTAATCATCAAAAGAAACCAATAAATGTAAGCTACGTAAGAAACTGAGACAAAGTCAATAATTAACAAAAGAAGAATTCATTGACTAGTCAGTAATCAAACACCATACACAGAAAGAACTAAGAAAGTCATAACCATGAGCAAAACAAAAAAACAAAAACAGAACAAATCTCGAACTGGGCAATGAGGGTTTTTGGTGGCTTTGTACATCCTAAGGTTGGGTAGGGGCAGATGAGGTTGGGTTCTTGGCTTGAAGGAGAGAAAGCATTTGTTGAAGAACACCTTCATTTTTATCCTTCTCCTTTGCTAGTTCAACTCTGAGAGCATCCCACTCAGTTTCCACCTCATGAAGACGATATTTCAATCTAAGGATCTCCTCAACTTTCATCTCTCCTTCCTGCACCAATGACCTTACTTTTCTATTGACTGGTTGCTTCCTAGATGAACCAGGTTCATCTTCCGGAACATAGAAAATATAATCACAAGTCAGCAAAATGTTCTTCCCAAAATAATCATTAGCATTAGTCATCTCAGCTTTCTTCATAGGAACCTCAAAGTGGGCAAGCACAGCCGTCAGAATAAAGCCATAAGGAATAACATGTGCTTTGGTTCCATTTACCACTCTGTCCAAGAGTTGAATGATAAAAGCTGGCCAGTTGATCTGCTTTCCCTATATAAACACTCCATCAAGGTGAGGTCCATGTAATTGGCGCTGTGCCTTCTCTCTTGTCTTGGCAGCAGGAACTTAATCACGAATTCAAAGAATAACTTGTGATGGGGCTTCATTTCACTTTTGAACACTGGCATGGACTCAGGCTCCTCCTTATTTTCACAAAAGAATCTGGTGATGTTGAGAGCTGAGGCCATTCCATCAAGACTAGGCCATCTTTGCCAAGTGTAATCATCGTAGCCCTCAGCAGGTACGTTCAGAATCTCTCCCAGTTCCTTTGCATCAAAAGTGATCTGAATTCCTTTGACTGTGGAGGTCACCCTGCCATTCTTGACACTTTCATTGGCCATAAACTCCACCAGTTCGTTCCTTTGCATCCAGCGTATCTAGAAGATACAACATCCCGGGTTCCTCAAGATCTTTCACCAACTTCCCTGTCAGAATTGTACGCTTTCCAAACATGGTGAGTTTGTCAGATTTCTCACCAGACATCTCCTCTTCGTCTCCACTCCATTCCTTTTCTTCTTCTTCAACAACCTTCACTTTCTTGGCCTTGGATATGGACCTTTTAGCAGTGCTTGAGGGTGTGGTAGACACAGCAGCTGACTTCTTTGAAGAAGACTTAGCCTTCTTGGGCTTCGGTGTCTCAACGACAACTGGAGAAGGATGCTCCTTATGATGGACCAGGTCCATCGTATAATCATCAACAATTACAGCCTCAATAGGCTCTCCTACCTTTGCATTTCCCTTTGAAGCTTTCCTTTTCTTTCTCTCTCTCAGAGACCTTTCTAACTCTTCTTCACCTTGTCAAACAGCACTTCGTGTAGCACGAACTTTTGGGGCAGGAGCATCAACAGATACAGAAGCTTTCCTTTTCTTTGGAGGAACTGGAGTAGTGACTTTCTTGAACGTTTGAGATCTCTTCTTTTTGGGGTTATAAGACTCCCCCAGCTTCTTTAGCATCTCAGCCAGTGTCTCCTCGATAGATGATCCAGGTTCATCTGTTGATTTTTGTAAGCTCTCTAGACCTGTTGTTGCTTCCTCATCAACACTTCCCCCTAAATTTGTGACACCTTCTTCAACAATCTCAGGAACGGGACCATAAATAGCCAAAGTGGTACCGTCCTCCCCAGATCCCCTTACAAAACTTCATTCTCCTTCTCTCTCAAGAATTTTATCTTTCCCAATTTTGTTTGCCTATCCGGCACTTCAACATCAACAACTGACCCAACCAAGACAAACCTATATTCCCTAGTAGCAATTTCAGAATTAACTTCAAGATCACCTTGCTCAGAACTGGATAAACCAGGTGCGTCATCCTCATTGGCTGATTTGAAGGATTCAATTGATGATTCAGAATCAGTATCCTTTTCATCCTGTAGAATTTCATCCAAGAATTTTGCACGAGAGCCAGAAGCAACAGATTTTCTGGCAAGAACTTTCACACAACGAGTCCTAGGGGATGGAGTAGGGTTAGGTGTGGGTTCAAGAACTGGAGGATTTTCTGGGGTTAAAGATATCACTGGAGATTGAGAGCTATACACGGATGGAGAATTAGAATCATATTCATAAAGTCCTCCCTCATAATCACGATTGGGCGATGAAGAAGAAGAAGAGGCAGATGGTGGTGAAGACATTGTTATGAACGTTTTAGGGAGAGACGAAGATTTTATCAGTTTTGATTTTAGAAGAATAAAGAACTTGGTTCTACTTGTTATGTTATGAAGAGGGGAGGCAATGATGACCTTTTATAAGATGTGG
The DNA here is from genome assembly GCA_005239495.1 of Nicotiana undulata. NCBI lineage: Eukaryota > Viridiplantae > Streptophyta > Magnoliopsida > Solanales > Solanaceae > Nicotiana > Nicotiana undulata. The sequence continues at coordinate 33,225 of ML283549.1, read as the reverse complement.
CTATGAATAATACAACGGGTAGAGCATTTAATTAAGAGTGAGTCTAATCGACGTATGAGTGTCATTGATTAGACAGTTAAGAATCCCCTAAATCTAGGCTAATTTAATAGCGATGGGACTTCTTGAAACTGGTTCATTTTAGGATAGGTACTGGGAATTTTAATTGAACCAAATAAGGATAGAATTCTGCTCATGTGTGACTATAATTATTTCAATAAATGTATGGAGATGAGCACGTACCTTGTCAGTCAGATGAACCAGCAGCGATGGACCAGGTTCATCGCGTTAAAGTCTTTAATTTACCTCAATTTACAAAGATATAGAAACATCATTAGCAACCAGGGAATCATATTAATACATGACAAGAGAGTATGGCGGTAAAGTCATGATACTGAGCAATGATTAGTCTGGTTGATTATCTATGTTAATGTTTCTAGCCAAAAACATTTCATTTTTGTTTTTCCAATTAGGTGATCTTAATCATCCCTAATTCAAGCCAGTTTCTCTCAAAATGCTCCCTACTCAGTGCTTTAGTAAAGATATCTGCAATTTGCTTGTCAGTAGCATAAAATTCAATTGAGATCATTCCCTTTTCATAGTTATCCCTAAGGAAGTGGTGTCTAACATCTATGTGCTTAGTTCTCTTATAATGAACCGGGTTCTTGGTCATACTAATTGCACTAGTGTTATCACAGAAAATAGGAATGCATCCCACATCTATACCAAAGTCCATGAGTTTTTTCTTGATCCACAGCAACTGAGCACAACATGAGGCTGCAGCCACATATTCAGCATCAGCAGTAGACAGAGCTACTGAATTTTGTTTCTTGGTGGCCCAAGACACAAGGCAAGAGCCAAGAAAGTGAGCCATGCCTGAAGTACTTTTCCTGTCAAGCAGGAAACCTGCATAATCAACATCAGCATATCCTACAAGGTAGAAATTACTACTTTTAGGGTACCAAAGGCACAAATCAGTGGTGCCTTTCAGATATCTCAAAATTCTCTTCACTGCAGTTAGGTGGGACTCCTTCGAATTTGCCTGAAACCTAGCACACAGTCCTACACTGAACACAATATCAGGTCTACTGGCAGTGAGATATAATAGAGACCCAATCATCCCTCTGTATAGCTTCTGATCAACAGATGAACCAGGTTCATCCACATCCAATTTTGTAGTTGTGGCTATAGGGGTGTCTATTTACTTTGAGTCCTCCATTTTAAACTTCTTGAGCAGTTCTTTCACATACATTTGTCGATGGATCTTGTTCCATTGGGGTTTTGCTTGATTTTCAAGCCTAAGAAGAAGTTTAGCTCACCCATCATACTCATCTCAAACTCGCTCCCCATAAGTGTAGCAAATTCCTTACTCAGTTTTTCAGAAGCTGCCCCAAATATAATATCATCCACATCTATTTGAACAACTAGGAGTTCTTTACCCTTTTCCTTTAAGAACAAGGTGCTGTCAATTTTTCCTCGTTTGTACCCATATTCTAGCAGGAATTTTGATAGCCGCTCATACCATGCTCTAGGTGCTTGTTTGAGACCATAAAGAGCCTTGTCAAGTTTGTATACGTGGTCAGGTGACTCCTTGCTTTCAAAACCTGGAGGCTGTTTAACAAATACATCTTCATTCAGATAGCCATTGAGAAAGGCACTCTTAACATCCATCTGATGGAGAGTGAATTCCATATGTGCAGCAAATGCTATAAGAAGTCTGATTGCCTCCAGTCTTGCCACAGGGGCAAAGGTCTCATCATAGTCAATTCCCTCTTCTTGACTATACCCTTGAACAACCAGTCTGGCCTTGTTTCTTGTAACAGTTCCATCCTCATCGAGCTTGTTCCTGAAGACCCATTTTGTGCCAATCACTGATATGTCTAGTGGCATGGGTACCAAGTGCCATACTTGACTTCTTTCAAACTGATTCAGCTCTTCTTGCATGGCATTTACCCAATCAGCATCTTGTAGGGATTCACCAATGTTCTTTGGTTCGATTAAGGATAGAAAGGCATCAAACGCACACAGATTATTCAAGGAGGCTCTTGTTTTGATTCCGGATGACAAATCTGTTATGATGTTCTCAAGAGGGTGAGAACTTTGATATCTGTGTGGTTTGAGCATCAATTTTTCACTTATGGATGATTCTATGGTGTCTTGTTGTTGTGGAACAGGATCAGGGACAGGGTTCACATTTTGAGTTCCCCCTGTCATGTTGCTTGGGGTAGTTGGACCTGATCCATCACCTGTTCCATCTCCTATGACTGCTTCAATGTGTTCACTGCTTCTCACCAGTCCAAGCTCCTCATCTGCTGGTTCCTGTTTCTCAGAAAGAGTGTTAGTTTCATCAAAGACAACATGCACACTCTCTTCTACACACATAGTTCTTTTATTGTACACTTTATAGGCTTTGCTATGTGATGAATATCCCAAGAATACTCCCTCATCACTTCTGGGATCAAATTTACCTAGGGAATCTTTGCCATTATTGTGCACAAAGCACTTGCATCCGAAAGCCCTAAGGTGGGATATGTTGGGCTTTCTCCCTTTAAGTAATTCATAAGGAGTTTTCTCTACCAGTGGCCTGGTCATGCATCTATTTATTATGTAGCATGCAGTGTTTATTGCTTCTGCCCAGAAGCTGTGTGGTAGTTTGCTAGAAAGAAGCATGGTTCTTGCCATGTCTTCAAGAGTTCTATTCTTTCTTTCCACAACCCCATTTTTCTGTGGGGTTCTAGGGGCAGAAAAGTTGTGATTGATACCATGTTCATCACAGAACTTAGCAAACTTTGCATTCTCAAATTCAGTACCATGGTCAGATCTTATTGATGCTGGTTGATGTCCTAACTCATTTTGAGTTTTCTTAACAAATGAGGTGAACATATCAAATGCTTCATCCTTAGATGTCAGAAATAAGGCCCAAGTGAACATTGGTTAATCATCAACTAGCACCATCACATATTTCTTACCACCTCTGCTCAGAGTTCTCATTGGACCACACAAATCCAGATGAACCACTTCCAACGTCCTGGTGGTACTTATCATTTTCTTACTTTTGAATGAGGATTTTACTTGCTTCCCCCTTGCACATGCCTCACAAACTTTGTCTTGCTTGAACTTAATGTTAGGGAGTCCCACCATTAAGTCCTTAGAGACTAATTTGTTAAGCTGATTTAGACTTGCATGACCAAGTCATTTGTGCCAAAGGAGGGGACCACTGTCCAAAACACTCAAGCAAGTGAGTTCATTTTCAAACAGTGTGGACAAGTCTATGACATATATATTATTCATTCTCTTTCCCTGCAAAATAATCTTGTTAGTAAGCAAGTTAATCACAAAACATTTTGTGGAAGTGAAAGCAACCAGGTCACCTCTGTCACACAATTGTGACACACTGATCAGGCTGTATTTCAAGCCATCTACCAAGTACACATGTTCGATGGAACGTGTGTCATCCTTACCTACTTTGCCAACCTCTATAATTTCACCTTTCTTTCCATTTCCAAAGGAGACATTTCCTCCTTTGAGGTTTTCAAGTGAAAGGAATTGTTCCTTGTTCCCTGTCATATGCTTTGAGCAGCCACTATCCAAAAACCAAATTTGGCTGCTTCCTCTCACTTGTACCTACAAAAGGAAATCAGGAGTTAATTTTAAGAACCCAAACTAGTTTTGGTCCTTTTCTATGAGAGAATGGATGAATTAAATTTTTTCTGGCCCAATTTGGTAGTCAATTTTTCTTTTTAACAAACCTCTCATTTTTTCGACTGGCCTGCTCTCTTGCATTACACTCAATTTTGTAGTGGCCAGTCTTACCACAGTGGGTGCAGATTTTATTTTCAGGAAGAGTGAGATACTTGCTTTTGGGATCCCACTTGGTCAATTGACTCTCAAAGTCAAGCCCTCTCTGGTTGCTACTGTGATTCCCTTGAAGCCATGTCAAGGCATCAGATGATTTATTCCATTGACAAGTTCGATCTAATTCATGTTTGACTTTGCCAAGTTCTTCTTTAAGTGTTCTTATCTATTCATCCTTGGCATACATCTTATCTTTTAGTTTTCCGATATTTTCTTCTAACATTATATGAGAATGATCAACAACCTTTTTACTAGATCCTAGCTTCAGTTTTAAGTTTTCAGATTTTAGCTCTAGAATATCAGTTTCAAGTGGATGAACCTGGTTCAACAAGACAATGTTTTTCTTTTCAGATTCACTTACTCTGATTTCCAGGTTCATGCATTTTGCTTTTAGCATTGCACATTCTTTAGAAAGTTTATCCTTCTCTTTGGTTGTTTCTTCAGAATCATCCATGAAATCAAGTAGCAACTCGGAGAGTTTTTCTTTAGATAGGAACTTTATTTTGTTTTTAAGATGGGAGATACTTACCTCTGATTCTTCATGTGATTCCTCATCAGATTCTCCAATTTCCATGAGCGCCTGATCTTCAGTCTCACCATCTTCTGATTCTTCATCTGAACTTTCCCCCCAAGCAGCAACCATAGCTTTTGTTGTGGTTTTCTTGGGTTGGACCAGTTCCTTCTTCCTCTTCCTTCTTTCATATCTCTCCTTTTTCCATTACAATTCCCACTGAGGACAGTTCTTGATAAGGTGGTCAGTTTTTCCACACTTGTAGCATCCCTCGTTGGTTGGCCTTTCTGGAGCTTTAGCTTTGTTGTAATTTCCTCCTCTAAAGATGCCTTTCTTCCTCATGAGAAGGTTTCTGAATTCTTTGGTAATCATGGCCATCTCATCTTCCTCAAGATTTGCTCCCTCAGTGATCCTCAGTGCTATACTCCTCTCCTTCGTTGGACCATCCATCTTCATTGTCTGCCTTCTGAGTTCATAGGCAGTAAGGTTTCCAATTAGCTCGTCCAATCTGAGGGTTGCCACATTTTTGGATTCCTGGGTAGCAGTGATCTTGCTTTCAGAGGAAATTGGCAAAACCCTTGTCAGGATTTTTTCTACCCTATCTTCTTCAAGAATTACTCTACTAAGAGACTTAAGTTCATTTGTCAAGGTTGTGAACCTTGTGTACATCTCTTGGATTGTCTCACCTTTTTTCATAGTAAAGTTTTCATACTGAGAGTATAGTAGAGTACCTCTTGATCTTTTTACCTGAGGTGTTCCTTCATGGGCTACTTGCAAGGTATCCCAGATCTCTTTGGCAGTGGTGCAGCTTTGGATTATGCTATACTCATCTGGACCTAGTCCACACACTAGCCATTTTTTGTCCTTTGCATTCTTCTCCCATTTTTTTAGATCCTCAGCAGTGCAGTCAGCTCTAGTCTTTGGTACATCTACACCTTCAGCAGTCTTCTTCATGGTAGCTAGAGGACCATCAGTGAGTATGTCCCAAAGTTCATAGTCTTCTCCGATCAGGTGGTCTTTCATCCTGTTCTTCCACCAGGAGTAATACTGGCCATTGAAGAGTGGTGGCCTTGCAGTTGATTGACCCTCCCAATTTCCAGGTGGTGCACTCATTTTGATCTTTTCCAAGGTGTTAGCCTTTTCAAGGATAACCTGCTCTGATAACAATTGATGTTTTATACTTCAATACCACACAAGAGAGGGGGTGATTTGTGTGGTGTCCAATTTTTCGAGTACTATCTTACTAGAAGAACTTGGTTCTTCTTGGTGTTCCAACTTCTACTGGTGTGGAATAATAAATGCAGTAAAGTAAAAACATAGAGATTTTTACGTGAAAAACACCTGGCTCAAAAGGTGAAAAACCACGACCTACTCCTCAGTAGGATTTTTCCAAACTCTTCACTACAACTCTGAGCCAAACAGCATTTACAAAATAAACTCTTTTGTAAACCCAGGACTAACTCTAATCCCTTTGTAGCAACCTCGCTTCTAGCTAATTGCGACAAGCTTCAAGTTAACTCTAACTTGAATAGTGTGTACCAATTACAATTGCTTCTAAGAAAGCTGAAAAGATACAATATTAAATCACCTACTACAACCAACTAGACTCAATAAACAAACAGATGGAACTGTTTCTTCTAGCTGGCCAGTAGCCTTTGTGTCGCACAAGGATTCTGCTTGCAAAATATCTCTGGGAATTTTGATTTCAATTCTTGTTTCACTTCTGCCTTTGTGCGATTCCTCTTCAGCAGGAATGCTTCCACACTTTATAGATTCAGTCGTTGAGATATGTTGTTCAATTCTAATGCAACTCTTCCTTAGTGGAAGAGTTTGTATTAAACTCAACTTCCTTCCTTTGTTACTATCCTTGCTGAATTCAAACTCTAACCTCTTATCAAGTTTCAACCTTTTCGCTTTGGGAGACAACCTCTTAGTTCCCACATAATTCACATAACTTTTTATCTCCTACATATGGACTCTTCGCGTGCCAATGAGTCTGTTTCACTATGATAGCCTGATGGACCTGGTTCAACTTGGTAGACCTTTGTCAATCTTCAAAACCATGCAGTGACTTGGGTCAACAAAGACTAAGCTCTGTCTTGTCAGCATCATATTATTGCATCTTCATGAGCTGAAATATCGCCAACTTATCCAAAGGCGCCATCGTTCGGAGGCACCATCTTCATAGCCCAAGAACACCATGCCATGGCCCGAGGATCTCTTTCGATTTTGCATATCATTATTCAAAGGCGTCATTGTTCGGAGGCACCATCCTCATGGCCCGAGAACATCATTTCATGGCCTGCGAATCCTGCATCAAGCAATTCATGGCCCAGGACATCATGGTCTGAAGACGTCATCCTTAACCGTCCAAATACAACCATTCATGGTCCGACGGAAATTTGCATCATGTTTAAATCACGCACAATATATGCTCGTATTATTTATTTGCAGGTAATTCGGCAAGCAACAACCATCCTGACAGGAGCGATCCGCTCCAGTCCTCCCAAACTACCTCGTCAGCCATTTGTTTGCTTAACCTTGTGCTTTGCGTCCGTTTCTTCTAGAACATCATCGGTATACTTCGCCGATGACTCTTGAACTACATGTGGCCTGATTCTTGTAAAACCAGGGATAGGCAACTCGGAAACCACGGTGCGGCCTAAATCTTTTCAAACCATTTCATTCGGTCAAACTTGGCCATCATATCTTTACCCGACAACTCTTTCATCCTTTCCGGATAAAGAGGGGCAGCTGTTGATACCCAATTTTTTTTCAAATTATTTTCAAACTTGCATATATACCTTCAAAATCACTTTTCATAATAAGTGGCTTTTTCCCCATGATTTTTCATATTTTTATCAAAAATTATTATTTTTTATTTAGTATTTTATATTCAATAATTATTCATAAATTGTATTATAAATAATTTCAGATGTTTCCCAGATCAATATGTCATTTTTAATCCTATTAGGACCTGATTTTCACAAATCAGCCAATTTGGTATAATTTACCTATAATTACAATAATTTTGCAATTATAGCCAATTATACATTTTATGCTATTTTAATTCTATAATTAGTCATTTTCATCCTAATATTAGCTAATTACCTTTTTTTTCATTTACTTAGCATTAATTTTATTTTATATAATTATTAACTATTTTATTAATTATTTATTTTATTCTTACGGGTATTTAACTAATGGCCACTTTTTAATTTCAACCATAGCCTAAATTAAACCCGACCCACCAGATTAAATTAACCTAATTAACCCTAGCCCAAAACCTAAACTCCTACCCCGCCCAACCCCACGGCTAATCTGAGTCGTTGATCAATTAAATCAACGGCCCAGATCAATGTTACCATAATTAAACCTAACATAACCCCAGACCACCTCATTTCATTCGTCTCTCATCTCTCTACTCTCTCTCTCTCTATCTCTCTAGTCTCTTCTAGAGACTTCTTGTCTCTCCGATGAACCTCTTCGTCTTCTCCGGCCGTCTCCTCGCCAGAGACCACGAAGCCCTCACCATCCTCCTGCCTCGTATGGTTCCCTTTCGCCGGTAATGCCATCCCTAAGGCCCTCAAATGACGAGGACCCGTCTACTCACACCTATGGTGTTCCTGCTTGCCTCAGGCCTCCAGGGCTCGATTTTGAGTAAGATCATTCCATTTTCGGCCTAAACCTATGGGTTTCTAGGCCGGTATCTTCATCTATGCATACTATGAAATTTTCCTATGTTTTCTTCAAAGATTTTCCCATTTCTTGAACGACTTCCTCACTTTTTAGACTAGGGTTTTAAAACCCTTTTTGCAAAATGATTTCTTTTGGATTTTCAACAATTACTGTGTGATTTTTATCATGTTTAAACATCACTTGAGCATTTTCTGTTGTTCGATTCATTTTAGTTAAGAAACCCTAATATTTATGGGTCCTTGAATTTGTTTGCAATGTTGTTTGCGTGTCCTTCATGTACTTTCTTGATTCTCATGAATGCCCTATGTGTTCTATGCTTCTTGCCTTAGTTTGTTGCTAAGGTTTTCTGAATATGTACTGTTCTTTCAACTACTTGCTTAGGGTTTCTCTCACTCTTGTTCAACACATGTTATTTATCAACTAATGAGTCTAGTTATCTGTTTCATGGATTACTGGTTCTGTGCCTTTTTGTGAAGCTGTAGTATCTTCCTTGAATCTGTGATTTCGTGTATTTTCCTTATAACTCTCTATTGATTTTTGAATTGTTTCCTTGTTTGTGTGATACTTTCCTTTTTTAGTATTGACCCCTGTAATTTTCAATCTCATGCGTGATTCTTTAAACCAATTTTCAGAATTGAAATTGTACTCCACCCTATTTATGTGCACAAATATGTTGTTAATTACTTGACATATACTTTCCTTACTTGGAATATTCTGTATTCAGTCTTTATTGCATGCCACATGCTTTTACTACTCCTAATATTGTAAGGTCAGTCTTATAATTGATCATTTTCCTTAATCAATACAACTGGTATCCGTTTGAATTATGACTCCCTAATTAAAGGGAGTCCGGCTCTTAAATTGATTCTGATTAGGGTCTCCCTAAAACTATGCTAAATTAGTGTTTCCTACCTTATTTCTCCGACCTGTTTAAGACTATAAATACACTGCTCTTTTTATTAACACACACGAACAGACACCTTGTTAAAACTCTCTCTTACTCACACACACACTCTATTATTCTTCGCTTGATTGCTTATTGATACTAGTCGGCAGGAAGCCAAGACTAGTTATTTTACTTGCTTCTCACTCTGTATTTGTTGTCTTCAACTGGTATGTTTCCATTTTATGTTTAAAGTCTCCAAAACAATATGTTTCTCTAGATACTACGATTCATCTTGTTTCTGGTCTTCTTTTACTTATGGCTTTGTTGTCCTACTTGCAACTAACCTGTATACTTGTGGTCTAACCATTTCCCCTTTAGCCTCAGCATGTGTATTCCCTCTTGTGTGTTTCAAAGTCATCATATTTATGTCTTCTGTGATCCCTAGTGTACTACAATTGCATTGTGTATTACTTAGCCTCCCTGTAGTCTTGAACACATGTTATACTCTCAACTGTTTTCTTAAACCTATGTGTAATCATGTACTACCCTCTCCCATGACTCCCTAGAATCTGATTATGTTTGAATCTTGGAATGAATTCTTGGTGACCAACTGTGTTTGTGATTGTTCAGACTTAATACTAGTTTGTGACACCTTAATGCTAGCTTGCATCTACGTGTCCCCAATTCCCACTGCCCCTGAGTGAAATCTATGTTGGTGCTGGACCTGTTCAAGTTGTTTGCTGACTTTTCAAAGATGTCTACCTTATACTCAGATTGTTTTATTACTGATCAAAACCTTTTTTTCTAGAAAACTCCTTCACTTACTGAATCAATCTAGTACTGTTTTTTTCAAAACCTTTTCAAACTTATCTCCTACACTTCACTTTATTCCTAGACCCTTAAGTTCTGCCCCCTCAGTGTGAGCACTACTTTAGGACCCCTGCGCTCCCTCTGAACTTTGACACACTGAGGCTGGTATTTCCACACTGCACATGTTCAATCTCTGTTTACCAAGTCTGGGTGTGGGCATTTCCCGGGAGCCCTTGAGGTCCTTAGGGAACTTTGACACACCCGGATTATAAAAGGCTACAAATACCATATGGCACTGAGGTTTGGAGGATTTGGGCCTAATTGAAGGCTCCCTATAGAATAGCTTCTTATTTTCTATCTCAGTTATGTAATTCATAACCTTTGGCCTGTAATAATTTGTAAACAACTCTTGGGGATGGATAGTGAAAAGATAAAGGGATAACTATGCATGACATAGATATAGATGGGTAGAATCCATGCTTAGGTTTACATTCCTAATGTGTGCATTATAAATCATGCTATTAGGATTTCATGAACCTGTTTTCAGCACTGTTATGCCACTGCCTGTTCAATAATAACAATAAAATGTTGCCATGTGATTATGTTCATGCATTTTAAAACTGAATCCTGTCTCAAACGAGTATTAACAAATCTGTACTTCACCATGTTTCACATATAAATCATGTCTTAGGTGAATAATTAATGAACTTGTCATTTTTGCATACCATGTCAAGCATGCACTAGATATCATGTCCTTAAGGCTGTCATGTCTACTACTTTAACGTACAGTATGCCTCTAATTTATGCTCATGCATATCACTTAGAACTCCTGCTCTTAGGATAATAAAATCAACATAAATCTGTTACTCCTGCGCATTCAAAATCAGATCTTAATCATCCTGTATTTATATATGCATGTTAGATACCATGCTCTAGGTTTCGTTTGCATTTAATCAGCTTCTCTTAAGTTTAAACTGCTGATTTATAAGAGATATAAAAACAGTTTTACATTACGTTCATCATGTCTGCTTATAATCGGTAATTGACTTTGCATTATCAGATTTACATCACCTAGAACAGCATGTTTAGGTAACAATCTCCAATAATTTCTCTAATAATTCTGATACATTGTCCCCCGCCTAGGCAAGCCTTAGGAGATTAAATTTCTAAAACTGGAAGTCTTTCTCTCTTGTGTGTCTTAATGCTAACAGGTTCTTTCCAATCAGTAGGCAAACTGATTAGGGATTTCAAGTAATGACAAAACTACATGTCTGTTTATCCTCTGAATTCACCTAGACACCATGTCTTAGGATCTTAATTAACAATATTACCCTTATATGTGTTTGAATCGTTCTAATTATATGCATTATTTGCGGAGGTAAATCTGAGCCTTTTATGTGCTCCTATGTGTTTCCCATTTACTTCAGTCCTATATGTTCTTTACTTGTCGCTTTAGAATTTTACCTTTAAACCTGAGGGTCTGCCTAGTACCTCCCCTTAGGATAGTAGTCCTAACCTCCTCTGAGACTGATAGGATGGGAAGGGTAATAGCACGCAATAGAGTTCATGACCAACACGCGTTTTAATTACCTTCATGGGGTGGGAAAGGGTAGAATATGGATATGATGACCGATGCACTAATACCACGTGTAGCCCCTCTCTGAGGAGTGTCATACCGGGTATTGCATTGATGTGATCCATATTATTTCAAACCTAGGACATCCCTTCCTTTAAATGTTAGATTATAACTCTTTTTCAAAACTTAGTCGTTTTATAATTGTTTTCCAAACACTTGCTTGCTTAATACTTAAAATCCCCTCTTACTTAAGCCCTTACTTGTTATTTGTTCAAATGTGAAAATTCACAAAAACCATTTGGCCGGGAACCACACTTGTGGATCCTGATGGGTGCCTAACACCTTCTCCTTGGGATAATTTCAAGCCCTTACCCTATCTCTGGTTAGCGACGTAATTGTAAATGAACCCCTTAGGTGCCCTAACGCACCGTTAAAATTGTTAGGTGGCGACTCTCCAAAAACACAAACCCCTTCCCCAAAAAGGAAAGAGTTGTCTTAACCCAAATGTCAAAACCCCGATTTCGCGAGGAAAAAAGGGGGCGCGACAGAACCACGCCCACCTTCACCCGAATATCGCCATTCCTAATCTTATCTAGCTTAGTGTGTCCTCACATCCATCTCAGCATCCTCATCTCTTCAACTTTCATCTTTTGGATATGAGAATTCTTTACTGGCCAGCACTCTGGACCATACAACATGGTCGGCCTAACCACTGTTCTATAGAACTTTCCTTTGAGTGCCGGGGGAACCTTCTTGTCACACAGGACATCAGACGCTAGCCTCCATTTCATCTACCCCACTCATACACGGTGTGTGACATCCTCGTCAATATCCCCATCCCCCTGAATAATCGACCTTAGGTACTTGAAGCTCCCTTTCTTGGGATGACTTGTGAATCGAGCCTCACGTCCACGTCCGCTTCACCCAGCACGCTACTGAACTTAAACTCCACGTATTCAGTCTTAGTCCTGCTCAGTTTGAAACCTTTAGACTCAAGGGTCAATCTCCAAACCTCCAACCTCTCATTAACACCGCCTCGCGTCTCATCAATGAATACTATATCATTCGCAAATAACATACACCATGGAACCTCCCCTTGAATATGGTGTGTCAGTGCATCCATCCCCAGGTCAACTATACCATTACAAAGAAAAATCTCCTTGCCATTGTGTTTGCAATTGAGAAGTTCCGCCCGTACTTGATGGGTGCAAAAGTCATTGTCAACATGGATCATTCGGTGCTTCGTTATTTCATGAGCAAGAAGGACTCAAAATCTCGGTTGATGAGATGGGTGCTTTTGTTGCAAGAGTTTGATATTGACATCCAATATAGAAAAAGGAGTGAAAACCAAGTGGCGGACCATTTGTCTCGTTTGGAGGAGGAGAGAAGGCCGCATGATGGCCTTTAAATCAATGACTTCTTCCCCCATGAGCAACTCTTGGCTACTTCAATTAAAGGTGTGCCATGGTTTGCGGATCTAACAAATTTTCTTGTATGTGGAATCATTCTGGATGAGTTCTCTTCAAACCAAAGGAAGAAGCTCAAACAGGATTGCCAAGATTATTACTGAGATGAACCATACCTTTTCTGGATTTGTAAGGATGGAGTGATTAGAATATGTGTACCGAAAGAAGAGCAAGATGAAATTCTTGGGGATTGTCATTCTTTGCCATATGGTGGCCATCATGGTGGAGCAAGAACGACGGCCAAAGTGCTTACTTGCAGCTTCTATTGGCTCACTCTTTACAAGGATTCAAGTGAGCTAGTGAAAAGATGTGATGAATGCCAACGGGATGGTGGAATCTCAAAGAAGAATGAAATTCCTCTCACAACCATTTTGGAGATTGATATTTTCGATGTGTGGGGTATTGACTTCATGGGCCCTTTTGTGAGTTCTTGTGGAAACACCTACATCATGGTCGCGGTTGATTATGTGTCCAAATGGGTTGAGGTTGTTGCTTTACCCTCAATGAGGCGAGAAGTGTGGTGGATTTCGTGAAGAGTATTTTCACAAGGTATGATACTCCACATGCTATTATAAGCGATGGTGGGTCACATTTTTGCAACAAGACTTTCGACACCTTGCATAACAAGTATGGTGTTACTCACAAAGTCACGACTCCTTATCACCCAAAAGCTAGTGGCCAAGTGGAAGTCTCCAATTGGGAGATAAAGAGTATCTTATTCAAAATGGTGAATGCTAATCGGACAGATTGGTCCAAGAATCTTGATGATACATTATCGGCTTATAGGACGACTTACAAAACACCTATCGGAATGTCTCCATACTCTGTTGGTGTTCAGAAAAGCTTGTCATCTTCCAGTGGAACTAGAGCACAAGGCCATATGGGCTCTAAAGAAGTTAAATCTTGATTGGGGTGTAGCCGCTAACTTGAGGTTGCACATTTGAATGAATTGGATGAGTTACGGTACCATGCTTATGCATGTTCGTCCTTGTACAAAGAAAAGATGAAATATCTTCATGAAAAATACATTTGGAACAAAGAGTTCAAGGTGGGAGATCTTGTATTGTTATTTAACTCAAGGTTGAGGATGTTTCCCGGGAAGCTAAAGTCTAAACGGAGTGGTCCTTTTGAAATTGTGAGTGTAACACCTTTGGTGCATTAGACTAGAAGAAAAAAAATAATGAAGTATTTCGAGTTAATGGTCACCAGATGAAGCACTATATGGGAAAGTTTGGAGATAGCCACGTCGTGACGATTATTCATTTCAATTGATGGTATTATGCGTCTCGCCGCGACGTTAAATCAGGCGCTTCTTGGGGAGGCAACCCATGTTTCTTTTCCTTTTTTCTTTTATAGTTAGGTTTTATTTTTGTTCTAACTTGATTTGAAGTGTGCTACAGGGCTGAGTGTAACTTACAGGAATTGTGGACCAGAAATTTGGCTAAGTGCTCTCGGAATTGCGGACAACAGTTGATTTGTGCGGACCGCAAAATTATAGGTGTTGTAGCACAAGAGCAATGTGTCCGCACAATTATCTTGCGGACCACACAAATGAGAGGTTGAAAATACCCACTCTCTGAAGTTAAGCCTACTAGAGAAGAGGTAAATGTGCAACCGCACATGAAATCTACGACTACACATGAAATTGTACAGACCACAGATGAGATGCTAAGATGAAGTCACCAGGTAACAGAGTGCGGACCGCGCATGAAAATGTGCGGCCACACTCGCTCGTCTTTCCCTTAGCAAGCCAACTGTATAAATAGAGGAACATGGCCCATTGTTACGTTTTTCACCCTCTGAACAAAACTTTGTGCTCTATTAAAATTTCTTGGTGATTTCATCTGTCCACACACACACAACATCTTTGATCACTCACTCATTACACTTATTCATCTGGTATGCTTCAATTTCCTATTAATTGTTTTCATTTAATTTTTAGATTTTTAGTTCTTTTAGTCCATTTGTCATTAGAACTCAATTGTGTATCCATGTGGGGGTAAATTTATAGTGGGTTAACTAATACATGTTCTGCGGGGATTGGGTTAACATATTTTCATGTTTTTATGATGTTGTCATATCAAATTGTGCACGAAACTAAAAAACCTAGTTAGAAAAAAATTGATATGTACATAATTTTTGAATTATGCGGACGCACTTGAATTTGTGCGGCATGCAGATTTTGATTTTGGGGAATGATAGTGAAAGAAGGAATCTGCTGCCAAAAGTTAAAATGTGTGGACCGCAGAATTCCCATCGTGGCCGCAAGTTTAATTTTATGGGCCGCAGAAATTATGTTGCGGCTGCACGTTAGCCAATTCTCTGTCATCAGAGAGTTATAATTTGTTGGGTCTCAGATGTGCGGCCGCAAGTGAAATTGTGCGGATCACATTTCACTTTTGCGGCCGCAAAACAAAATTATGTGGTCCACAAGTCCTCATCTGCGGCCGCAAGTTCTTGTTCCCTGCAAGCAAGCTTGAATGAACACTCTCACTGTGTACTCTGGTTATCCTTTACTTGTATATCTCCTATGTTTTGAATATTGAATTGCAACTAACAATCGCCTTTGCTTGATACATACAATGGTTCGATCTAGAGGACGCGGCGACACTTCAAGAGGAGAGGTGAACCTTCTTGGGGTCGAGGCAAGAGTGCCTTACCCTTGGCAAACAAAAGACAATTAGAAAGAAAGCAACAACCGGCAGAGGGAGAGGTGTAGATCTTTCCGAGATGAGCTCATATGTCCCATCTAAGGAAGCATCAGAGGGCAACTCAGCCTCTGTTCAGGTGCAGGCGGCTATGCAGTCAAGGCCGCAAGGGAGATACCAACTCAGGGACGGGCCGTCCTCATATTATAGTACTTTTGGGGGATCAGAGAGTACTAGTCGAGCTTCTGAGGCATCGGCTAAACCAGTCCCTAAGGCACATGATGCACCAGTTCAGGATATCCCCGATGATGGCAAAGGGGGAGATACTATAGCTATCGGTCTTGAAAGATCAAAGATGAAAGAGGATTGGGAGAACTGCTTTGTCAACTTGGCCGCTTTCACCAGCTTCCGTGTATGGTGTCCAGTAAGGTCGCTAATTCTTGAGCGACAATTTTTTATTACGGATTTGGAGAGGTACATCCTAGTCGTATTGAGACAGTTCAGGGAATGCAAGGGGTGGATGTGGTTCACCCAGAATGTAGTGGAGTCCAAAGAGTACTTTGTCCGTGAATTCTATGCCAATGTGGCTCATATTTAAAAAGGGGATGAAGGCGACCAAAGTACATGGTGAGGTTTGATCACCATACAAAGAACATGTACTTGGGCTTCAAGGATGTTGAGCCGATGGAGTATTTGGAGAAATGTGCACGAACGAAGAAGCCTTTTACTTGGTACTTACTGATGGATGTGAAAAATCCGAAGAAGAAAGTTCATCCTCCTACCACCGCGGGCCAGTCTATCATGGACACCTTGGTACAACATGGGTCGGTGATTGAAGACCTGAGAAAGGAAGTAAAGAAGATGAGGAAGTTCAGGCCAGCAAGAAGTTAGTGGACAAGCTCCGAAGAGAGGTGATTAGGATTTTTACAGTCAGAAATCTCCCCTTTGATATGCTTCTTGACCTACACCATTCCGCCTCAGATCCTTCAACACCATCTGCACCGGTGGCACCAGCTGGCTAGTCTGAAGAGCCAAACCTTGCTGCCGACACTGCTGAGGCAGTGCATCAGATGTTCGCCAACCCAACCACACCTAGAGTTGAGGGTGATGAGATTTAGTTGGCTGATCCTGAGGGCGATGACATTGCTGGGGACAATGCTTACTTTTATTCCCAATTTTACTCTTATTTTGCTAAACATTCGGGACAATGCTTAGTTTTATTTGGGGGTAAGGGGATGAAGTTTATTTGACACATTTGGTACGTTGATACATTTGGCCTGTAGTAGTTGGATGATATTCTCTCTTTTCTTATTTGTATGTATATATCTTCTCTCTCTCCCGTACTATGTATATTCATTCTATCTTTAATAGTTTTTCTCATTAGCTTCTTTATCTTTGTTTTTGCTTATTACCTTTTTTTTTGTTTCAGTAGCGTATTAGCTCTTGTTTTGTTTAGTAGCTTATTTTTATGTTTTAATAGATAATAAGTCTTTGGTTTTCTTAATATCACAGTTCTTTCCAAAGGTAGTTGTTGTGTGAACCGGGTGACTCGTTTGAACGATGGATGGCGTGACAACCTTCTTAAGGGAATGAGTCCGTTTTTGTGTTTAGGTAATAATAGTAGTAGTCATGAATACAACAACAACAACAACAAATCCAATTGGTTCCAAACATGTGGGGTCTGGAGAGGGTAGTCTGTACGCAGACCTTACCCCTACATGATACAGGTAGAGAGGTTGTTTCCAATAGGCCCTCTGCTCAGGAAGGGTAAGAAGAAGGGGAAAGGAAGAAAGGAAGAAAGAAGGAAGAGAAAGGAAAATGGAGAGATAAAGGATAAGTAGTATCAAATAATAGCAACAAAGTAAGAAGAAGGGGAAAGCAAGAAAGGAAGAAAGAAGGGAGAGAAAGTAAAATGGAGAGATAAAGAATAAGTAGTACCAAATAATAGCAATAAATTAAGAAGAAGGGGAAAGGAAGAAAGAAGGAAGAGAAAGGAAAATGGAGAGATAAAGAATAAGTAGTACCAAATAATAGCAACAAAGTAAGAAGAAGGGAAAAGCAAGAAAGGAAGAAAGAAGGAAGAGAAATGAAAAGGGAGAGATACAGGATAAGTAGTACCAAATAATAGCAACAGGGAATACAATACCTGAGGCGAACAAAACCACATAACGCAATAAAATCTAAGAATATTAAGGGACATGCGTGCTACTAAGACTATCGGTGAGCCACGAAAAACTACCCACTAACCTTCTACCTTAATCCTCGACTTCACACCCTTCTATCAAGGGTCATGTTCTCATTGAGTTGAAGCAGCGCCTAGTCCTGTCTAATGACCTCTCCCCAATGCTTCTTAGGCCTACCTCGATCTCTTCTCAAACTCTCCATGGACAACCTCTCACACCTCCTAATAAGAGCATCAATGCTTATTCTTTTAACATGTCCGAACCATCTCAGCCTTGACTCCCGCATCTTGTCCTCCACGGAGGCTACTCCCACTCTGTCTGTCCTAGATAGCTTCATTATTAATATTATCTCTCCTGGTACACCCACACATCCATCTCAACATCCTCATCTCTTCTACTTTCATCTTCTGCACGTATGAGTTCTTGACTGGCCAACAATCAACCCCATACAACATAGTCGGTTGAACCACCACTCTATAAAACTTACCCTTAAGTCTTGGCAGCATATTCTTATCACATAAAACACCTTCATTTCATCCATGTCGCTCCGATGCAATGTGCGACATCTTCGTCAATCTCCTTGTTACCTTGGATAATAGACCCGAGATACTTAAAACTCGCTTTCTTGGGGAAAACGTGAGCATCAAGCTTTACCTCTACGTCTGCTTCATGGCTTTCGTCACTGAATTTGTACTCCAAGTATTCTGTTTTGGTTATACTCAATTTGAAACCTTTAGACTCCAACGTCTGTCTCCAAACCTCCAACCTCGCGTTAACTCCGCTTCGCGTCTCGTCAATCAACACTATATAATTGACAAATAGCATGCACTAAGGCATCTCCCCTTGGATGTGTCGCGACAGTACATCCATCGCCAAGGCAAATAAAAACAGGCTAAGAGCCGATCCCTGGCGCAACCCCATCACCACAGGGAAATGCTTCGAGTCACCACCCACAGTCCTCACCCGAGTCATGCTCGAAGAGACAACCATTCTTCAATTGGCGCCAACACACTTAACTACGTGCTTATGGTTAGAGGCAAGGTTTTTGAAAGAAATAGTTCTAATTAGTGACTTTGTGACTCTTGTGTTGACTTTGGCAATCATCGAGTGGTTTTTGGACCATAGTGATCTTTAAACTTGAATGTGGTCGTTGGGGGCCATTGAATCTATCCTCTTTTACTCTAGTTGCGTGAGGGGTGAGTGAATTGTTGCTAGTCCAAGTATCTACGCGAAGGGTCTAGAACTTGCCCCGAATGTGTTTCATGGCAAAATCCTAAGTTTGCTTGGTTTGAGAAGTGATTGTAAGCTCTCCTGGATCCTTTTGCGTTTTCTATTTCCAACCAATGTCATTATTCCTAGTCAGCCCCTTTGAGCCTTTATCATTTCTCATTTGATAACCATGTTACAAGCCTTTACCCGTTTTGTCGTGACCCTCTCTTGACACCCGAGCTTTCCGTAACACTCTTGTGAAACAAATGGATTAAAACATAAGTTTGGGGGAAAGACGAGAAAGTTTAAAAAGGTATCAAGGCACAAAAAGAGAAAAAATGATCTTTATCAGAAGAAAAGGCAAGAAAATAAAAGAACCAAAGAAAAATGCAAAAAGTGAATAAGTGGAAGGGTTGAATGGATCCAAAAAGAGGTAATGATCCTATGTATTGAGAAATGAAAAAAAGGGAGTAAAGAATGAAATGAACAAGAAAGGATGATGTTAATTCTCACTAACCCCTAATGAGAAGAAAGTGCCTCTAAGAATTGGCAAGTGTGGGCCGAGAAATGAAAAATGGAATGCTTAAGGAAAGGTGTAACCACTTACCCATACAATATCCTACCCTAACCCAAAAGCCTTCATTACATCCCGAAAGAAGTCCTACTTGATTTCAAACCGAGTGAGCTTACATTAGGGGCGATCTACATGAGGGAAAAACCTATGGTACTTGAAGTCGTACTTGTGACATTCTCTTGTGAGAGATGAGTGAATCCTTCATGAATCTTTGGATTGAGTGCTAAATTTCTTAAGTGAGCTTGGCAAATGGAAAGTAGAGGAGGAAGAGTTTGGAGTCCACCATGCCCCACATGATAGTGCAAGAGTCCTTGATGAGTAAAGTCAATTGTTGAAGCTCAAATGTTACATTAGAACTATATGTGTATGAATGTTTAACTTGTTGCCTTGTTGATAATGCATGAGTAGTGTGGATAATTCTTGGTCCCAACCGATGCGTGAATGGCTCACCTTTGACTCTCTGAAATGATCTTTAACTTTTGCAGGTGGGAACTAATTTATTTGCTTGAAAACAACAAAGATTTAAGTTTGGGGGAGTTCATAAGTGGAGATTTTGACTACTTATTAGCACCTTTTTGATTTTTTATAGTTCGAAAGTATTGAATTGTGTTCCCGAAATTAATGAAATTGTGCAAATTGCATGAACGCTGGAAGTTTGGTCTCCCATGATGAAATCTAACTCAAAATGGAGTGTTCTGAAGCACAAGGAAATAAATGGCGCAAAAGCAAATATGTGCAGCCCGCATAAGGAATTTTGTGGCCACCGCATCCATCTGCGGCCGTAATCCAAGCTAAAGAGTCCAACAGAAGATTGACAAATGTGCGGACTGCACATTAATTGTGCGGCCGCAAACCAATGTTTGTACTGACAAGTATTTTCAAGTTCAGATAATGTGCATAAGACTAAGTCCTTACACCTTGCAGAAGTGTGGACCGCACAAGAATTGTGCGGCCGCATTGCGAAAATGTGTGGCCGCAGAGTCCTCCTTCCTACCCACTGAAGAAATCTGTGGACCGCACATGGAATTATGCGGCAGCAAAACCTCCTGGGGGCATTTTTGTCCGTGATTTTTGGCCCAGTATAAAATTGACGAGTTTCACAAATTTAGGTCAAGTTTGAACATTAAAAGCTGATATAGCCGTTCTTTTTACTACTTTAGGAAGTTTACATTATTTTAGTGTTTAAACATTAGATTTCACCAATTTAATCTTTCATTATGAGTTTAATTAATTATCCTTCTTTATTTTCTTCAATTACCATTATGAGTAGCTATATTTTTACTAGGGTTGTGACCCAACCCTAGTGTGTAAATCTTATGGGTAATTAATTTGATGCTTGTTTATGATTGGGTGTTGATTATTTATCTTAGTTCATCTTTAATTTTAGAATTAATGGTTGCAAACTTTGATTCATGCCTATTTGACTTAGCCTCCACTTGAGAAAGAGAGACATAGTCTGGATAACTTGGCTAACAAGGAATTGGGTTAATTGAGAGATTGATTAGCCTAATTAAAGGGTTCAAACTAGAGATGATAAGAATCCGACTTGAGCTCATATCAACAATTGTTTTTATATATCAATTTGGACTTGAGAAAGTCAAATTGGGCAAAATCACTCTCTGACTGAGAGGTATTGAGTGGGTTAGAGTTGAGAGCTATAATACACCCAAATCAACAAAGCAAGTATTAACGTCTTTATCCCAT
Organism: Nicotiana undulata; assembly: GCA_005239495.1. Lineage (NCBI taxonomy): Eukaryota > Viridiplantae > Streptophyta > Magnoliopsida > Solanales > Solanaceae > Nicotiana > Nicotiana undulata. Next base: position 12,107 of record ML283549.1, on the reverse strand, counting down.
TACACAAACACCTAGGTTATGATCACATCCCTTGGACTTTAAACTATTTGAAAAAACATCAAAAACATTCATCTCTAGTTTATTTACCTTAGCTTTCTATCATTAAAGTAATAATATAAGTAGAAATCAAAACTCTGTTGTGAAAGTGAAATTTTAGGTGCTCCATTCGCTTGCTTCAAATATATACTCCTGACACTCCTTATAACTCCCAGTGGAGTCGATCCCGACTCATAGTTGGGTAATTATTATTGCATATGATCATATCATATCTCTTATTGAGGTGTGTTGTGGACGTCATCACTGCCGAAAAGGTGACCATGTTAATCTTGTTCCCCCCTGAAGATCATGTTGATCGTTTGGCGCGGGGGATCTTCCCCTCCTTTCGAGGTTCCGCATTGTCCTGGTTACAATCATAATTGTTCTTAGCTCGATCAATCAAGAATTCTCTGATATGACCATTCTTCGACAGTGTTGCCACTTCTTCCCACAAATATCGGCAGTCCCCAGTCTGGTGGACGTTCGTCCCGTGGTATTCACACTACAAGTTGGGATCCCTCTACCTAGGACCGAATCTCATCGGTTTTGGGAACCCTGCTTCTTTGATATTTATCACGGTTGACTCCAACTCTACTACACTGACGTTGAAAATGTGCTCTGACAGCTTGGGGTAGGAAGGATCTCGCGTCCCTGACGCTTCTTTATCCTGCAATGATCTATTTCCCGACCGCAATAAGTCCTTCGGTCGATGGAGAACCCGTCCGCTGACTAGAAGCCTTTGTCGCGGCCTTCGATCCATTCGCAGGGCAAAAACAGGCCCCTCGGAGAACGTCTGTCCGTATGGAAATTGTCTTTTGATTTTTCAGTGTTCTTTTCTCGTCCTTTTGTCGACGATGGAAAGCCAACCTGATCATTTTCGTTCTTTATCTTTGATTCGTACCACTTGTAGGCATCCACCCACATCGTTTCTTGAAACTCAACCAGGCTTTCCTTCAATTTCTGGAAAGCGTGTGAACTTCTCGGATTTAGTCCCTTGGTAAATGCTTCAGCCGCCCATTCATCCGGAACAGTCGGGAGCAACATTCTCTCCCTTTGGAATTAGGTAAAGAACTCATGCAGCAACTCAGACTCTCCTTGCTCAATCCTGAATATGTCGGCCTTTCGGGCCTGTACTTTTCTTGCCCTTGCATGAGCCTTGATGAAAGAGTCCGCGAGCTTCTCGAAGGAATCTATGGAATGCTCGGGTAACAGTGAATACCACGGCAAGGCTCCTCTCGTGAAAGTCTCTCCAAATTTCTTCAGCAAAATAGATTCAATTTCGTGAGGAGCTAAATCATTCCCCTTCACCGTTGTTGTATAGGTGGTAATTCTGGTGCCGCACTTGGCTTGTACGGTAACTGAGTATACTTCTTTGAGTCCGGACCTTTCAGCATAGTTGGTGCGCCCGGGATTTGGTCCATGCGGGCGTTCACTTCCTTCATAAAAAGTAAGACTTCACTCTTGAAGGGATCATTTCCGTTATTGGGGCTGAATCCGCTACCCCCAACCCCATCGGAGCCAACTTCGCCCCTCGGGGTGTTGTTGGCGACCCTCTGCGTTGTTTTATCCGCGGGAGCGCCGGGAGGAACCGGATCTTGTCTATTTGCGTTGTTTAAAGCCGCCGACAGCGCCTGCTTCAACTCCGTCATAACCTTATCCTGTCGTGTGAGGTGGCCTAGAATGATCGCTTGTCGTTCTTGTAGGACCCTTACCGCATGAACGACGTATTCCTCTTCAGCATCATCGAGAGTTGTCTCCCAAACATGTCAAGGATATTGCATGTCGCTCACTGGTGTGACATCATTTCCCTTATTGTGGGAGTCACTGATTGAATCCTCAAAATGAGGTTGATCCCCTCGAACCTCAGGATTGTGTGTGTTGTTAACATCGTTATCTGCCATTTTTTATGATTTTTTTCTAAGACAAAATAATCGAAACATGTTATTAAAAGAGGCAAGGATCAACTGAATCACACGGCTTTCTAGGCCCCACGGTGGGCGCCAAACTGTTTACCCGTAAAACGGTACAGTTGAATTTGTACGTGGTTTCTAGACAAGTATTAATTCGATCCTCAAATAATAAGATAATTGAAGAATATATAACACTTAGCCTTGATGCAAAGACGAAATGACAGAAATAAAGATTCTGATAGTGAAGTCTCCGGGCGCAATAGTAACAAGAACAATAATAAGAACAGAAAATAAGAAGATATCATTGTATAGAGCTTTGAATAGATTGTAGTATTTGTTTTTCAGAAAATTCTTCCCTTTACAATGATAACAGAGCTCGCCATTTATAGCTACGTCTAGGGAAGGAGGTCCTAGGGTCGTGCCCTTCTTTAATGTCAATTATGAGGGCCATTGATGAAAAAGTAGCGTTAAGCATAAATGTCAAACTACTTGTAACGAGCAACATGCTTAATGTTGTGGAATATTCTCCAATTAATACTACCGGGGAAAGAGTATTTATTATATCCTTATGAGCTTTATTCTTTTCGGTGACAGACGAGGCAATTGCCTTCGGTTTTAGCTATTCCCGTCTTAGGTTGCACGTGTCACTCCTTTGGACGGCCACGTAACATAGCATATCTTACCCCATACAAGTACTAATTTAACGTCGTACTTCTTCGTTGTCATCGTCTTGGTAAAGTTATTTAAATTTACATCCATTACGTTTTACTCTGAAAATTTTGGAATACTAAAACCTAGTGAAACTACGTTTTATCAACAACCAAAAGTCAGTTTACGAAATAAAGCAAGTCGGACAATCTAATAATATTCAGCCTAACTCAAAGTAACGGCATACAGCATAACAAACTTAAAGAGTCTCTAGCAACCAATTCCAAATTGGTTTTGATCTAAAAGGCTACAGCATCAAGTAAAATATGGTGCCATGGACATCTTACCATATGAGAAGTCAAAATGTGAACAAAAACGGTTTATTTCTCTTATTTCTTTTTCTTTAAAATTTTAAAAACTCTCCTATTCATGATTTGTGCTCCAGTGGTCAATTCTCATTTCTCCCCACCATAAATAATCTAAAGCTAAGTTGCACATATACACGAGGGGTTACTCTGCACATCTCTGATACAGTCGAAGTCGACAGACCTGAATCTTTCTTCCCTTTTTCCTTGGATTCGGTGAAAGAGCATCTGTTTTGGAATATGTTAGTATGGCTTCTTAAATGGATGCTGAGAAACAACTTCAGGTTGATGGAATCCTTGAAATTTCTACCAATATCTTGTGTAGGGCTTGAGGCTTGGAGAAGAAAGGCGAGTGATCAGCACCCTTGAGATGAAAAACTCGTTCCGGAGGATTTTGGTTAATCATGCTCTGTTGTAAAGCTATTGGTATAGCATTATCTTCCGTTGTTTCTACATAAAACCGTCTAATGGAACCATACTTGATGTTTGAGAGGGGAAGCTTCTCAAGAACTGGGGAAAATGGAATTGGCCTCATTGAGACAGAAGCCAAAGCAACATCCTAAAAAATTCAAAAAGTTTGTATAAAAAGCTTTGAATATGCACAAAAAGGAAGATTCCACACAGGTATCTGATATTGATTTTGTTATTTAACACAGCTACTAGAACAGGATGAATGTTATAAGCTAGTTCCAGCAACAAATAACTGAATTTCTCTATCATCCTCCTAACAAACTAGCATCATTAGCACTGAGGTTAGAGCATTGATGGATAACTTAAAAACATCTGCTGGGGTTTTAGCAATTCATATCAAGGTTTGTAAACACCATTTATACAAGAATCAGATGAGATATAATTTCCTCTTAGGATGTTTACATTGTCTACGGAGGACTAGGAAACCTACTCAAGTACAATGACACACCCAGTGTTTGCTGCCTATAGATCCACCATTTCAAGGCCATCAAAATACGCCTCAAAATCAATGTGTTACTAATTCATATGTAAAACTTTTTGGCAACACTCATCCTCAATCCCAATGTACAAAAGTCGACCTTCGAGATTAAAAGGAAAAAGTTTGAAAGAAGTATTATACTTGAATAAGAGAAATACTTTCAGTGCACATTTAGAGAAATAATTAAGATCCAAGAATGAAAAATATACAACAAGAAGGTAAAAAGAAGAAGTGCATAACCTTTCATTTTTGCTTTTTTCTCTTCTTTTCACACCATCCAAAATAAACATTCAAATTTGCCACTTTATGAAAGTAACATTTAATTTGTGATCAACGCTTCAACAGTTTCATACTGGACAACATACCTTAGCAGGACTATGGTTGAATAGTAAGTCCCTCAGGAGTGATTTTTCCAGATCAATGGCAGTTGGTGGTTTATCATTCCCATTGGCATAGATAAATACTTGAGATTGTCTGATAAGATCATTTGAATTCGTCTGCAATAATTTTGAGCTTCTTATTAACAATAAATAAACTCCAATACTGTAATGAAATAACTAGCTAAAAGCATCTGACCCACACATTCGAGGGAGAAAACAGAACCAGAGAATTGTAGTCCTATTGGGTGGAATGACATTATGCTATGCTATGTTATTGGTACATGGAAGGTACAATAAGTGGGATTGGAAAGGTAAGAGATCCTCCAGATTCTCATCAAAGTTTCAGGCACTTGTTGAGTCACCTCATCCTCAACCCAATCCGTTTAACTCATGAAAGACTGGAAAAGTTGGTGAAGGAGAGACCCCTTCAAATATCACCCTCTCTCTTATTCCTTCCCTCTCCAAAGAAAATCCCTAGGCATTTTACTTTCAGTGGTTTATCCAAATCCTTCTCCCCATGTCAAAAATACTTTTTCTCTAAGAGATGAACACAGAGGTTACTCACAAGTTTGCAGCTACAGCTGGTTCCTGGGGAACTGAATTGCAAGTAGAAGAACCTCACGTGTTCACTATAAGATCAAGGGTTCCCATGATGAACAGAAAATACATTAAAGATGTCACAAGACAAAAACTGCAAAGCCTAAAAACAGACCGATGGAATAAAATCCTGACAAAAAACGAAATTCAATTTCTTCGTGTACTCTTCTTCACTAGAGAACTGCTGAGTTCTAACACCATTTCAAAACAAGGTTGTAACCTGGAGAAGGTGAAATTTACTTCATAAGTAGGGGCACCAACACTCAACTGATTGCAACTTATTATCCAGGGGATTAGTGAAATCGGTATTCTATAAAATAGTTTTGATAATCTACGCCCATATACTTGAGAAATACATGCCCCAATTCACAAAATAAAATCAAACTAAATTTCATACAAGGACTCCACACAAAACAAACTATGAGCAGGGCTTAAGAGTCGCTTTGCATACGCAGTCCATGTATAAAAACTATGATCAAGGCAGAGTGTTTCTAAACCATATATGGACAATGTGTTTAAATCAAGCAAAACAGATTTTATATAACCTTATAAGAAGAATACCAGATGATATAGATTTTGGAAGAATAAAATGAAAGCAGTAAATAAAAGTATGAACATATACCTTATCTGAGAAAATATCAAGGGCACTTTGTCCACTAGTGAGCATGGCGGCAGCAACAAATACCGCTTTAGAAACTTTAGAGGGATAGAGCTCCATTGCAAATGATATGCATGCACCGCCGAAATCATGTCCGACCAAAATCACCTACAGTGTGTGAAAAAAGAATCACAATATTGTAATAGATTAGCAGAGGAAAACAGATAACAGAAATTCTGGAATTGGTCCTGGTGGGGTACTGAAAAATTGGCAGATTTCAGCATTTAATCTCCAAGTATGACAAATCTACAGATCCAAGCACCACTTTTTTTTTATCAACTTTGCCATTCCACATAAAGCAAGCCATTATTCTAATGTAAGAACTAGTATTCTCTTCTGTCTTCTTTAAAAGTTCTTTGTTTACTATTAGTTTTTCATTTTTTTATTTCAATACTGATCAACGACAAAGAAAAATGTAACCCTTCATATCAGGTGTCACAGGCAAAAATTGAAATGCAAAGGAAGATGCTCATGAAGATGCTAAAGTTCTTATGAACACTTTAACCAGTCAATCTCCTGAATCTGGAAGAACATCTTTTTTCAGATCTTCAGCGCCGAGTATTATACTCTCGTAAGAATGGAAGACAATATGATAGAAACATCAGAAGCAGTGAACCAGAATGCCGAAGTAGTAACCTTCTCTCCATCAGCAAGCTTTTCAAGAAAATCAGTGAGTGGCTTTGCATATTGCGATAGGCTGGTGATGTTATTTGTGTCAAAAGAATGAATGCCTGAACCAGTTAAATCCACTGCAGTCACCTTAAATCCAGCCTCCTCTAAAAGTGCAATGATTTTATACCAACACCAGGCTCCAAATCCACCACCATGGACAAGGACAAAATGGTTTGTCTCTAAATCATCAATGGTTAATTCCTGCCCATTATATACAGCCATCCATTTAGCATGAATATGGAAGATCAAATATAGACACAGCCACAAGCAAAACGCACTGTTTATTTACTATTAGAGCAGAACTGAGACCTCTTTACTTATATGTCAAAAGCCCAAATAAGCAAACGCAAAGAAGCTACATTTCACAAATAACAAGGAAGTATCAGTCTATACTTTCCATCAATAGCCAAATGAGGGCAATCTACTCTACTATACTCAAGCAGAAAAGTTAGCTACATTGTCCAGTTCTGCAGGTTTGATTCTCCGCACCTTGCCTTCTGGTGTGGAATTCTCAAGGTCTCAACAATTTCAATCCCTCAATACATTAATCGAATTCTAATCAATTTACCTCAAATGGAACTTCTCTACTAGGATTTGCAGTTCATCAGGCAGATGTGCAATCCAAAATTGAAAGCATGTATTTGACAGGTTATAGATGTCCTATCTCGGCTATAAAAGGGAATCCAAATAGGTTTATAAAGAAAAATCCTTATCAAAAAGAGGTTTGTAAATGTACTCTACCTCTACCTATTGTCTTAAGGTTTGGGTTGAATACTCAAATTCTTTACAGCTTCCAGTTTTGAGCAAGTGTCTCACTTCTGAATTGGTTAATGAAGACAAATAAGCCTAACAGAACCACGAATCAATAGATGGTACACAACGAACACAACAAAGCAAATCAACAAAATGACTCGAGCTAAGAAACCTCCCCTCCCCTCCACCCAAAAAAAAAGAAAGAAAGAAAGGTACAATCGGCTAGTGTTTGGTTGGGTAAAGAGTTTAAAAATTACTTTAAAGTTGGTGGAGGATGAAAATGATAATGTAATGGTTAAATAGCTAGTTTAACAGAAAAAACATCACATCAAAGCTTAAAATTTGAATGACATAATCAACTTAAATTCTCCCATGTTAATTAAGTACCTTGTTAACAAGCTGGTGAGGCTGAAGCAGAGGATCAGTAAGAGAGCGAGACCTAGAACTAGAGCTACGTGGCAGTGCTTGATTCTTCTTAGACTTACAGTTCGAATACCGCATCGACGTCGAACGATCAAACGGTACACCGCCGCCGTTTTGCAACTGTTGCTGGAAGAGAATCGCGGCCGCCAATGCTCGGTCATGAGCGAACGAATCGTCCTTCTTCGACGACCGAAACCTAGACCACCGGTTATTTCCGGTTCCCCCGCCGCCTATGGCCGTGGATTGATTCGTTAAACGCTTCGACGGCCGCTTCTTCACGACGGACTTCCTGGAGAAACACAACCCCATTCTCGGCGATTTTATCACATGCAAAAGCTTCACTATAAGTATTTATACCATATGTGTATGAAAAAATGCGTATGTGTAGAGTAGATGACGAGAGATGGTGAAAAATGGAGTTAGCGTTCAGTTTAAAAGGAGACGAAGGTGGTTACAGACTGTAATGGAGATGATTTGAGAAGAGTGGCAAGTGGATATGAAAATGGACGTCTTCGTTGTCACTATTACTAAAATAACCTTATACTAAAAATTGTTATGGATTTAACTGTGTGGGGGATAGGCACTTACCTGTAGTATTGAATTGTTATCCCAAATATTATTTTGTCGTTATAAATAGAATTCTATTTACGGTAAATGTCTATATTCTAGAGAGATTCTAGTTTTTTTTATAAATAGGGGTCCAATTTCATTGTAAATCATCCCAAAATTCAATAAAAATTCTCTCTCTTTCTCTGCAATATTGTTCTTTTTCTTTTATTGTTTCATTACACGTTATTAGCACGAGACTCTAACCAATTGGGTAGAAGCTTTGGGATTGAGCATAATGATTGTCAATTGTTCCATGAACTTCCTTCGTGATTAAATTCTGGATTTAAGGTAATTATTTTACTTTATTTTTCTGTTTTAAATTCTTAAAATCCTATAATTTGATTAATGCAAGCAAAGACAATAAACTTTGATTATAAGTCTTATAGAGTTTGCAAGAAATTATATTGGTAAAATTTATATGCCTTGCCATGATCAAATTAATGTATGATTGTGGGCAAAGAATTGGAAACCCGTCCCGTTGAATTTGCTTCATTCTCATTCCCCTTAAAAGAATGTTATGAAATATGTAATAAGTCTGAAAGAAGACAAAACTATTACCATGAAGGTATCACTGGATTGGACGTGGTAATAGACGAAATTATAATCGTCATCATTGTGTCAATGAGAATAATAAGAATTCTCTAAATAATCTTTCACTCTTTGAAAGTAATATTTGTCATCGATTTGACATGAGATTTTGTAAAGCACGTATAGATGATTATGGTCCATTCATGATGTGAATATGACAACATCTGATTTATAAATGCATATTCATTCTTGGAAGAATATGAACGTGATAGTGGTAGTGAATATACCACACTCACCTCTAAAATGAGGTTTGAGATGAAATAAGAAAAAAAATTCATTATTATGGCATGAATGGCCATTGATCACGTACATATTGTGATTGTGCCAAATTTTTTGGCAATGTGATTATTAAAAGACAACAGTAATGCAAGAAATAGATCTTGCATATAATTTTGACCATGACCATAATGGTATAACTTTCTCCTTAAAAGTTTATTCACATATAGATGTTGATAAACATGTGGTAGTACAAAATAAATTGAGAGCTCTGGAAGAGCGAATTATTACTATTTTGGAGGAATACAATTGACTATCATGTCAATTTATTTTGTCGTAATAAGTCTCAAAGAAACTTATTGAGTTTCTAAAGTATTCGCGAAAGTGGTTGGTTATATTGAGACTATAAATAAAGGAAAGATTTAACATCTTCTATTACTACAACTTGTAGCGAGGTAATATGTATGTGAAAAGTTACCTGCTTTATTCTCCGGTTTGTACTACATAAATAAAAGAATACCATAATAAAGTGGATGTTTATTGATATAAAATCCATATCACAATAAACTTGGAGTTTATTGATAATTGCACACGTCATGGCGTAAACCTGAACTTTATCAATATTGATAATTTATTTAGTTGGCATAATTAGTTTAGCCATATCAATTTAAGTATGATGTGCAAAAATAAAAGAGGATTCACATGGGTAAATATTAAAGAACTAAAAAGTTCTTTACAAATTCTCTTATTTTGCTTGTTTTCGCGATTATTATACCAACTAAAACTTGGGATTGAATCCCGTAAATGCTGGAAATATCAAAGGTGAATCTGGGTCCATTCACGTGTCATGTATATCACATAAGATGCATCTATGATAAAATGACATGTGCGATTATTATTAACCCGCAACTTGATATTTGCAAGGTAACTTGCTCAATAATTTAATTTAAAGCATAATTTTCAGATTTTCTATTCAAGACAATTTATCTTGATAAGTTGGTTTACATCACATTTGGTTTAGCAAAATGATTTATTGAGTGCCTCCGCTTAATAGTTAAATTATTACTTATGAGAACAAAGTTATCTATATCAATTTGACATATGTTATACACAAAGTATATTATATTCTCCCTCACAAGTGGTTCAGGATCAGGAACCAAATTATTCCATCTTATTATTATTGATGTGCGGTGTATATTTTGATTAACACCATAACGCACAAAGATGGGTTCCCAAAGTTGAGGAAGCAAGTTAGTTTTTCTAACATGAGGCGGAGAGATGATAAACATTTGAGAAAAGGTTACGTGGAATGAATTATCAATTCTATATAAGCATGATAATGTGATAGCGAAAATTTTCAATATGCAACATATTCATTGAAGTTAATATGGATGATTTATTCATCAAATCTCTGGTAACGTCAACCTTCAAGAAGCTAGTGCACAAGATTGGAATGCGAATGCTCAAGGATGTGAATTAATGCTCTTATCAGGGGGAGTTAATACACGTTGTACTCTTTTTTCCTTACAAGGTTTTGTCCCACTAGGTTTTCCTTGTAAGGTTTTTAATGAGGCAACCAAAAGGCGTATTATTAAACATGTGTACTCTTTTTCCTTTACTAGAATTTTTTTCCCATTGGGTTTTATTTTAGTTAAGGTTTTAACGAGACACATTATCTATTGAATAGACATTCAAGGGGGGGGGGTGTTATAAATAGAATTCTATTTATGGTGAATGTCTATATTCTAGAGAGATTCTACGATTTGTTACTTGGTGGCTAAGTCACTCTTTCCCTATAAATAGAGGGGTCCTATTTCATTGTAAATCATCCCAAAATTCAATAATAATTCTCTCTCTTTCTCTGCAATATTGTTCTTCTTCTTTTATTATTTCATAACATTTACGTAAATTAGATTGTATTGTGTTGTTAATCCGTGCTTCAGACCTGGTCTCGCAAGGTGAGGCACCTAATGTGCCCCAGTCTAAGAATTAATTGTTTGCTACTCAATTTTCGATCCTAGCTTATAAGTAGTGAAAGATTGGACAAATGTTTAAGGCAAAGAGGGCGTAGGAACACAAGCGAAACACAGATTTAATTGATTCTTCCATCCTCCAGTATTCATAGCTTTTATGATTAAAAATAATATTTTTATTATTATTATGAACATGAATGGCAACCCCCCCCCCTTTATTCTGGGGTTATGCGTTGTTATTGAATATTGTTGTTTTAGAGTTGATGATATTACATGATTTTATCATATTGATTTGTTTATTTAATCTTACGATCAATTATTTTACTACATAGCTAACAATAGAATAATATCTACGAATTTATAGTTGAACTCGAAAGTGGGAACTGTAGATTGCATATAATATTGAATAGAATAAGTTCTTGAAGCCGGACATTGGAGAATAGATTCGCGATTAGGATAGACATATTTTAGTTGCCTGATTTGGTTATTTTTGCAGGAGATATACATGCATTCTTGTTAACCTTGATTCTAAAGACATACAATATTAGGTTGGCTAGAATAGGCGAACAAAGCACCGAAAGAACTCTGAGAGAATAATAAACCCCTATGAATTAACAAATGATCAGATAGATCAAGTAGTTGAATCAACCGAAAAATGCAAGGAGAGACGTCAATCCCATAACCCTGGAATATCTCCATCCTTATTGACTTTGCTCCTAAGCGTTTGTTTGCTCTACTTGTATTCTTGTTCTATTGATTGCTTCTTAGTTTCCGTAGTAATTTTAGATTAATAAAAATCACAATCGTCTCTTTTGAAAACCACTTCAATAATTAACTCATAAATTGTTTGATAGTTTCTGTGAGTCCACCAAACTGTAGAGCGAACTGGTCCTCTACCAGTTCCCTCAGAGGAATACACTACGAAAGCAAGTAAAAGAAACACAGGATTTTTACGTGGAAAAATCCCAATCAAGGGGACAAAAACCACAACCTACACTTGTAGGATTTCAACTTCACTAACTTGTAATCTAAACTATTACAAGCCACTTAGTAATTACACTCTTACAAAGACTTTAACACACTAACTTGTAATACCCATTACAAGCCACTTTGTCACTCCCTATTTACAAAGACTTTTCACTTATGACTATACTAGTCACAACACAAACGCATAAGGTTTATGGTTGAGACATTCCTAACACGGTGGTTTTACAAAAGCAAATAGGATACAATGAAAAACAAAATGCAATATTACAACTCAACTAAAGACACTAACAACACAAGATGAAACTGGTCCGTCTTAGTGGAGTTGTCTTCTTGCTCTTGACAC
>ML283547.1:0-40017 GCA_005239495.1 Nicotiana undulata | reverse complement strand
CTCTCTATATATATATATATATATATATATATATATATATATATATATAGATATCACGCTTTATTGTACTACTTTAACTGCATATATAGCATGTTATAATATATATTAGTGTATTCATCCCTTTTATTACAAAAGTGTTAACAGATTACAATTTATATTATTTAGATAGTAAATATAAAAGTGATTTTTAATTTTGACCAATGTTGACCTAATAACCGACAAACGTTGGTTGGTTATTTTCCAGAAATTAAATTATAGTTGTAACGATCCGACCAATCGTTTTGAGCTCTAGAGCGTTCTTTGGCAGTTCGAGACCATGAGCAACTTGACTTCAGGTATTATGACTTGTACGCCTGGTCGGAATAGAAATTCGGGAAGTTCGGAGTGGATTTGGAAAGAGAATTCTCATTTCGGAAGCTTTAAGTTGGAAGAATCTGACTAAGGGTTGGTTTTGAGCAAACGACCCCAGAATGCAATTTTGATGATTCCAATAGTTTCGTATGGTGATTTTGGACTTAGGGGCATGTTCAAATTCAGATTTGGAAGTCCGTAAGACAATTCGACGCATTTTGGTGAAAGTTGAAAAAATAGATGATTTGGAAAGTTTGACCGAGAGTTGACTTTTTGATATTGGGGTCGGAATCTGATTCTAAAAATTGGATCAACTCCATTATGTCATATATGAATTTCGTGAAAAATTTGAAGTCATTCTGGATTGATTTGATACGTTTCGGCGCAAAATATTGAAGTTGAAAGATTTGAAAACTCACAATTCGATTAGATGCGCGATTCGTAACTTCGGCGTTGTTTGACGTGGTTTGAAGCCTCGACTAAGTTCATATTGTATTTTGGGACATGCTAGTGTAATTGGTTAAGGTCCCGTGGGCCTCAACGGATTTTGGAAGGTTAACGGAATAGATTTCGGACAAAGGAGCTGCTGATTTTCTGCTGCAAAAGCTGTTTTTGGACAACAATTGGTACGATCACAGAGCTGACTTTGGAAGCTTATATATCTAAATCTATAAGGAATCTGAAACTTATTAAAACATGATAATTGTAAACCTTTGATTTTTGTTTCTAGAAAGTTAAACCATTCATCATTTGGACATTTGATCAGAAAGTTATGATAGATTGATGGTGGCTTTTGAAGCCGTTTCGCTAGAAATTTCTGATGCGTGGAGCCAACTTTGGAAGCACATATCTCGCAATATATAAGATGGTATATGGTTTACAACCTATCAAATGAAAGATCTTCGAGTCAAGTTTCTAAATCTTCAAACCGTTCGTAATTTAGATATTTCTACAAGGAGTTATGGGTATTTTAATAGAAGGTGTGCAACAGGGAAAAACTTATACCAGGATGTACAACCTGCACAACGCAACAACTCGATGAAGCACCTGTGCCATTTCTGTAAATTTTTGGCTATGTGGTCTAATTTTGCAAAGCTGAAATGGTTGTTATTTGAGAATTGAGAGTGAAGAAGAGGAGAAAGAAGACTGTAGAGATAAGTGTTGAGAGAGAGAGAGAGAGAGGAGTATAAATAAAAGATGGAGGGCTGAGGACGCGTATTTGTGGGATAGGATGAAATCTGAGCCGTTCGATTAGGTAAAAAAAAGTACGCATGACGAGTTTGACTTCTTTTCTATTTACGTTTTTTGGGTTTTTTTAGTATTCCAACTCCTGAAAATTTTATTTGACTAAATTACCCTTAAGTTTAATTTGCATATTGTTAACTTGACACATTGAGATAGGTAAATAAAGATAAAATTAAAAAATTAAAGTTAATTTATTTTAATTATATAAAAATGATATTTAACTAAAATAAATAAATAAATAAAAATTACTTATAATGAACCGAAGAGAGTACTATGTGGGGACACAATTAATTGAAATTCAANATTACTTATAATGAACCGGAGAGAGTACTATGTGGGGACACGATTAATTGAAATTCACCTCAATAAATTTCATTTTGAATATAAAGTGTTTCGATTAAAGACAACTTCATGTGTATATAGTGTCACAATGTTTAACAATGAGTTTGAGTTTGAGTTTGAAGTGAGAGGGAGTAGAGTTGCCACGAAGCAATTATGGTAGTTGATTAAGGATAACTATTACTTGTATGTTACTTCATGCATGGAATTTGGTGTCCAAATTTTCTTTTATACTAATATAGCTTACCTACCTAACATGTACATGAATCGGGTTGGTTCGATTTTTATCAAAACCAAATCAAACTAACTATATCGATTTGGATTGATTCGATTTTGTCGGGTTTTCAGTTTTTAAATGAATATAATTTTAATCTTACTTTATTAAAGTTATATATGAAGTTTTAATAAGTGAATATATGTTTAGTAAATATTGAAAAAATTGACAAACATATGATCTATTTAAATTTTCTAGGGGGAGAGTTTATTTAATAACACATGACAGTTATTTTATTAGTCATCTAACAATAATTTTCGTTAATGTACCCTTTCAAGGTTAACACATGAGAGGATCCCAAATATATCAATATTTTTTTAAAGAAAATTCAATACAAAGTCTTAAAAATATATATATAAATTAGTATATATTTATGTGTCGGTTTGAGTCGGATTTTTTTTACTCAATATTAAACCAAGTCAAACCAAACCTAGTCGGATTTATTAATCGATTTGGTTTAGTTTTTTAGTTTCGTATCGTTTTTCCGGTTCGGTTTGAACACCCCAACATACTGTATCAAATCATGGCATATAATTGTTTTTTAGATGATATGAGAACACAAAAAAAAAAATATAAAGTTAAATTTGCATAGAATAAAATGATTACTTTACTAATTACTATCTTCTCTAAGAAAAGTCATACAAGTAAAATAATAATGGTGAAGACTAAAAATCAAATTTCCCTTTTTCTTTTGAGATAGTGACAATATGCATATAACTCCAGAAGATTCCTTTGTGCGTGCTTGTGAGGAAAAATTAAAAAATAGTCAGATTTATAAGTGATTATTTAAAAATAGTCATAATTTTAAAAGTAATTAAAATTTAGTCACTTTTTATGTAAAAATAAATTTGAACGAAAATAATGTTCACAAATCCGAAAAATACTCCAGCATAATATACTAGAATTCCAGTATAATATACTGGAGTTCTACTCCAGTATATTATGCTGGAACTCCAGTAAGCAAAGTATATCGGTCTAGTATAATATGCTGGAAGTCATACACAGGTGCTCGAATCTCCAGTATATTATGTTGGAACCTTCCGCTTGTTGGAGTTTCAGCATAATATGTTGGAAGGTCATACACAGGTGCAACGAACTCCTGTATATTATGTTGGATCGATCTCTGTTACAGCAAAATCGTGACTATTTTTCAATGACTTGACAAACACTGACTATTTTTAAATGACCAATCCGAAAACTGACTAATCCGTGCTATTTTTCTGTGCTTGCGTGGGACAGTTATCAAATTTTCTAAAGATAAGAAATGGGAGATGTTGGATTTAAGTCTTTAGAGTGAATACGATGTTCTGATACTTCTCTGTCAAATAAGATTTGAACTTTGATTGTTGAGCTATATTTTTTTAACATTTTCTGACTAAGTCAAACAGAATATTATTGTGTTTTGTCATTATAATTACTAATTAGCTATATTATTAATTAAAAAAAATTATTTGAAGAATTTGGTAATAAAAGTTTAATAACTTTACATCTCAAAAGGCAAATGAATAATCTAAGAAATATAGACAAATTTTTTTTACGTTTTTCTCTGAGATCTCTCCTCGCAGTTTGACTTTAGATCACAAATATTATTAAACTAATCATGAGTATGTAATCTGTCGAAGTAGTTACATGTATAGTTTATTAAAGTAAATAATAATTCTCTTAACACAAACGTTGTTTTCCCCAATCATTGATTGAGTTGAAAAGGTTATTGAATCCTATGTGAGCAATGACAATTACTCCACTATTTTTTACTGAATTTTCTGCTTAAAAAATTAAGGAGAACTTTTTGTTTAATTAAGCATGACATAGCCAAAACAAAACGGTTAAAATTACATCTAGGGGAATAATTATGATTGCTGAAATTATTAATTTAGGAAAAACTGAAAAGTTGTCCAAGAAAAAGAACGAAGTTCACATTGACGTCAAGAATATGAAAAGCTTATTACTCTTCTACTCCCTTCGGTCCAAAATACGTAAATTTTTTTATTATTTTCATATATATTAAAAAATTCATCTTTTAATATTAATTAGCAGTAAAATTGACCATATTAACCTATATTATCTCTTCATATAAACACTCCTAACACATGTTTGCGCAAAAAGTACTAAACTTTTTGTTTAACCAGTTAATAAAAAAGATGAAGAGTAAATCCTAGTCAAACATAATTAATTCTAGATCTAAACGTAGTGAACATAGACATCGAGCAAGATCAAAGCTTGCATAACTCCTCTTAAATTTATATAAAAGCATCAAACATAAATGATAAGCTTACATCTTTGATACATTATTTCGTACTTGTAAAACCAAGGAACAAAAAAAAAGAACAAGGAAGAAGTGAATCTTTATTGGTAACCATTGGACCCGTCGTAGTTGATTCAACTACAGGGATTCCTGGGATTTGCAGACAAGATCTAGGTTTTCCCCCTTGTTAGAGGTTCTCTCCCATTCTTCTTATCCCATTTGTGTTCTAGGGAGTTCGCTCTCTCTTGTTCTTGCCTTCTTACCTTCTATTTATACTTCCCATGTTTCTATTTGTCCAACGGTCTTTCACCAGCATGTTCTCTCTTGATCATACGTTTAATTATTCTTCTTCAGCCTCACGACAAGTACTTTACCGTACAAACTCAGCGGCAGATCAATCTCGGCTATGGTCGAGATGCTTATTGTGGTTGTGACTTGCGAACACGAACACGGTTTAGTCGACCCCTTACTGCTCTCTTTATCGTCGTCCCTTATGGACATATTTTGACTCATATAGTTAATCCCTTTGCTTATTGGGGTCACCTCTCGGCGAGCTCGATGGGCGGACTCTGCTAATCTGAAAAGTGAGAAATTTGTCCGCCTTGCATAAGGGACGAGATCCTCATGGTGAAATAGCGACATGACGATTCAGGAACCACATCAGGACGTCACATCTGATTGAAATGGGATTGTCACGTCAATTTCAGGTGTCATAAATGTTTTGAGTGTCATTATGACACACGTTCCTCAGGTGGCGTGTTGTTTCCCGTGATTTTTCCGTTTCTTTCCTTAATTGGCGGCTTTTGGCTTCCCCGCTCAGGGCACTTATACCCTTATAAATAGCGGGGAGCTCCTCATTTGAATGTTATGTTTTCCAACCGTTTTAAGAAAAGAATTCTGCAAACTTCTTCCTTCTCTAGTTCCTCGTATTTCTGCTTTCCACCGGAATTTGTGGTAACCACTGCCTTTTGCCCTTCACCGCCTCGTTTCTTTCAATCAGAACCACAAATGGTTGGTACTTCTTCCCATTCTGACAGGGTTGTCGGTGCTCCGGTGCCAGAGGGTTACATATCCCTACTTTAGGAGGGAGTAGAGGTGGTGGAAGATGAGGGGTTCCTGACGATGGATGAGGTGGTTCCTCGCCCCGAAAAAGTAAGGACTGACTTTAACAGCCATGTCGGAGATGAACCGACGCCCGTTCTTTCCACTATGGATGAAGCGGAGATCACGAGACTCAAAGCCAAGTGGGGAATCCCCGCTCACATCAATATGGTGTCGGCGGGTGGCGACATAGTGCATTTGCACCGCCCGAGATACTGCGCATTTTACACGTATCCCCTTGTTGTTGGGTACACGCTTCCCCTGCCCTCTCTGGTGGTTGATTTCTGCCGATTCTATGAAGTGTGCCCGGCCCAACTTTCTCCGTATGCGTACAAGCTTTTTCTTATGCTCATCTAGTATGCGGAGCTGGCCGGCCAAGAAATTTCTCTAGGGCACATGCTTCACATCTTTGCACCTCGTTTTCTTCAGGGCATGATGATTCATCTGCATCATCGAGGAACCAAGAGTTTGGTGGTGAAGATGGATGATAAGGCTAATCGCGGCTTTTGGGAAAGCTACTTTTATGTGCGGACAAAGCATCTGGTGGCGAACTCGGTGTGGTTTTCGGAGATGTTAAACTTTGCTCATAAGCTTGCCTCTGTTTATTTCACGACTTTACTTAAGGCGACCGTTGATCGTCTTTCTGTCGGCGACTTTGCTGAAGAATTGTGTTGTTTGTTTTTTTTTCTTGTTTTTGCAGCGAAAAAGTTACCTCCTCCTCTAGTTGCCGACATCCGCGAGTGGGTGGCGCAATTCTTCCCCACACGGTTGGGATTCGTGAGTGGGCCTCCTTTCACGAGAAGTTTGGGCGTAAGCCTCTCATTGGTAAGTTGGTGTGTATCCTTACTTCTGCCCTCTACTTCGTAGTTTCTTTAATCTCGTCATTACAAGATCTAACCCTCCTTGTCGACCGGTCGGAGAGGGGTGAGAAGGTCGAGGGCTCCTCCACTTGCGTTCCGTCAGTCGGCGTCCTCTGTCCGGCCCGTGCCTGGAGTTACCGCGGGCAAGGGCACGAGAAGCCAGGCTCCTAGTCGAACCATGCATGTGGCCGAAGCTTTACGTTTGGAGGTCGCTTCACAGCCGGAGACTCCAGTTCCTGCAGTTTGCTCATCGGGCGAATCTTCCCTTCTTGGTAGTGGAGAGGCCCCGACGAAGAGGCGAAGGGTAGTGCTGGAAAAGACCTTTGTAGTCGAGACGTCATCGAGGTTTATCCCCATTTTGACGGTTTTTGAGATCGGGGACAGGGCTAACCAGGAAGCGGAAGTGAGGCTTGTTGCGAGCGCTCAGGAGGCCAGGGTAGCAGAGGTACGGAGCCCCGAGGCCGCTGTGGTTTTACCGAGTAGACCATCATTATCCCGGCAGAACCGCACCCCTTCTTCAACCGGAGAGAAAGGGAAGGGCGTCGTGGTCGAGGATTATGAGACTGAATTCGACATCGACCCTGATAACATGAGGATGTTCGAGGAGGGATTTACTAGGACTGTGGTAATGGCGTAAGGCCCCTCCCGCATACTTGAAATTCCGTCGGATCTCAACCTCCTGCAAGACACAGTGGATTTGGTGCCACAGTTTGATATTCACTGTTCCGCCGCTGAAAGCGGGGCTCTCCAGGCGGTCAGCGATTCTCAACTGTCACGGGGCGTGGCCGTAATAGGCTTGAGGGTGAGTTCCTTTTTGTCTTCTTTGTTTTGCGACCATTTATCTTTACTGACTCTTTCCTCCCCTTTTTGTAGATTTACTTGTTGGAGGTCGAAAGCGCTCGTAAGGTTGAGGCGCGGGCCAAGATTTTTCTGAAGATGGCCGAGAAGTATCAGCGGTATCATAATAGATGTCATGAGTTGTGTGAGCGGCTTAGATCGGGTGCCGGTACCCAGTATACCAGGGAGGAATTGGAGAAAAGAGACAAGCAACTGATGCAGTCTATCCGCAGGTGCAGTGAGCTTGAAGAGCTACTTCATGCCAAGGACGAGGAGCTTAAGTTGGGCAAAGGGGTCGCCGCGGAGTGCGAGGACCTTCAGGCCAGAGTGCAATCATTATAAGCTACTTGAACAAAATGCTGCTAGGGTCGACGTTCTCAGTGCAAAATGGGCGGAAAAGGTGGCCGAGTTGGAAGGGAAACTGGACGTTTTAGAGCGAGTCGAGGACGCTCAGGTTCCAGCTTTGGCGAGGGTGGTGGCGCTGAAAGACACTATTCGCGTCTTCAGATCCGAACAGGAATCTGAAAGGGCGACGGCTACAATGAGAGAGGCGAGGATCGAGGAGCGCATCGGTGAGATCGATCGGGAAGCTTCAAAATTGGGAGACTGGGTCGTGACCCTCGAGGTTGAGAAGGCGCAATTGTTGGCTCAGGTTGAGTCTGCCTCTGCCGCTGCTCCTCGCCACTTGCATGAGATGTGGGTTTATTCCAAGGCCCAACGAGACATATACAAGGGTTTATGGGAGGCAGGAAGTGTTTCTGAGGATGCCTTTGAAGACACTCGGGCGAAGGCGCACGAGGCCCGTGTCAATTGTGGCTACGACCCTGCAACACCGGAGGTTGGTGAGGGCGCTGATGTTGAAGACGGGTTTCCTGATGATAGTGATGGGGATAACGGTGGTGGGGACGACGCTGAGTGAAACGTTGCTGCAACTTTCGTACTTAGTTCTTTTTTTTGTCTCTGTTCGTGTTCATTTTTGGTGGGCCCGTCTCGGCCTCTTGTAAGGTGCGGTTGTTACGCACGTATATTTTGAATGAAACGGCAGCTCCGCTTTCGTTTGTGTATCTTTTGATATTCCATTTCCTTCCCGCCCATTTGTTGTATATATACATTTTTTGCGTGGACCTTCGGATTTCTTTGTGATGAGTCCCTGACCATTTAATTGGGAATCCTGCCTTGCCTGGATCGAATGGAAACTTGTCGCGTGAATCCGAATGTAGTCACTTTGGGTCAGAAAATCCGAGTGAGGTTGACTTCTGATTTGTTGACTTAGGCGGAACCAAACTTGATTTGAGAGAGGCCAAATTTAGATTCGCCATCTTGCACGAAATCAGTTTCGGCCTGTATATTTTAGTGGAATTGAATTCACTTATCAATTTAGGCAAAGTCGATGTTTACACGCATTCGATCGAGGTTGAACTTTTCTTTTCGTTCGGCGGTAGCTAATGGCTGTAAGGGTGTCAATTCGAGCAAGGTCGAAATCATAACCCATTGTAAAGTCGAGCGAGGTCGAACTTTCTCTTTGCTTGGCGATGGCCGATGGACGTAAGGGTGTCAATTCTAGCGAGGTCGGAATTATAACCAATTGTAAAGTCGATCGAGGTCGAACTTTCACTTCGCTTGGCGATGATGGCCGTAAGGGTGTCAATTCGAGCGAGGTCGAAATTATAACCCAATGTAAAGTCGAGCGAGGTCTAACTTTCACTTCGCTTGGCGATGGCCGATGGCCATAAGGGTGTCAATTCGAGTGAGGTCAAAATTATAACCCATTGTAAAGTCGAGCGAGGCCGAATATTCTTTTCGTTGGCGATGGCCGATGGGCGTAAGGGTATCAATTCGAGCGAGGTCGAAATTATAACCCATTATATTATCCTTTTGGAGAATGTCGCTCGTTGTCGTATTATTTACGCGTGCACCGAGGCGAGTCCCGGTTCGCTTGGTTTTGCTTTCATTGGAGAATACTGTGCGTTTCGTGGGTGAGTCCCTGGAGATTGGTTTCCAACGGTCGACCTGTAACAAACCGTTATTGTTGTTTGCAATCCGGAATGACCTGGCCTAGGGTGTTTTGATGGCATATGTTCCTTATTCGTGTACCTCCGAGAGTGCTTGTGTTCCTGTTTTGTATCGACAAAAGAGCGTGATAAGTTAAACCCAAATGAAGTTCTAATTACCTTGGTCCGGCAAGCTGGCGGAAGGAGGGATGGCGTTACACGGTCGCTCGCTTCGCCCCGTGCTCGAATGATAATTCTAGGTTTGGTAGATGTGCTCGACCTCGTCGCCAATTGCGCCCAAATTTCTCGTGGGTTTGGCTTACATATTTGCTCATTATGATATTTAGGCCAAGTCCCAATCCGAACTCGTTCGATATGCACAAATAAAGGAAACATGTCATACTTTGTTCACAAATCACCCAGTGCATGCAGGTAAAAAGGTAGGGCGGGGTGCGCTCGCTATGTCAAGGGATCACACGGTAAGATATCGTCTCTTCCTAAGAGGTGGAAGCGCATGCCGGTATATAAGACGAGTACGTCGACTAGGATTGCGGTCATGCCAAGCGCATGGTGACCACGAATCTATTTTAACCATGCACATGGCGAGCCAAACCTATTGTTATAAGTGCGGCGTGGGTTTTGCACAGATGTTGGGTATGATCTCGGTTTTACATGAAGATCTGACCGAGATTGGGTTGGTTATCTCAATCACTTATCTTCTACACATTTTTTTGGGGTTAGTGTTTGCGCCGAGGTGGTGAGGCTATGACAGCCGGGAAGTGACATTTTGGCTAGTTTTAGGTCTATAGGAAACTAGAATTTTGACTAGAAAATCTCCACAGACGACGCTAAATTGTTTGCGCAAAAAATACTAAACTTTTTGTTTAACCAGTTAATATAAAAGATGAAGAGTAAATCCTAATCAAACATAATTAACTCTAGATCTAAACGTAGTGAACATAGACATCGAGCAAGATCAAGTTTGCATAACTCCTCTTAAATTTGTATAAAGGCATCAAACATAAATAATAAGCTTACATCTTTGATACATTGTTCTGTACTTGTAAGAACAAGGAAGAAGTGAATCTTTATTGGTAGCCATTGGACCCGTCGTAGTTGATTCGGCTACAGAGATTCCTGGGATTTGCATACAAGATCTAGGTTTTCCACCTTGTTAGAGGTTCTCTCCCATTCTTCTTATCCCATTTGTGTTCTAGGGAGTTCGCTCTCTCTTTTTCTTGCCTTCCTTACCTTCTATTTATACTCCCCATGTTCCCATTTGTCCAACGGTCTTTCACCAACATGTTTTCTCTTGATCATACGATTAATTATTCTTCTCCAGCCTCACGACAAATACTCTACTGTACAAACTCAGCGGCAACTCGATCTCATCTATGGTCGAGATGTTTATTGTGGTCGTGCCTTGCGAACACGAACACTGTTTAGTCGACCCCTTACTGTTCTCTTTAGCGTCGTCCCTCATGGACATATTTTGACCCATACAACACACACTCCAACATTATTTACTCCTAGGGCAATGTAAGAAAATAATAATTAATTTATTCTTGAAATCTAGAAAAATCACTTATTTTAGATCACAGAAAATAACCAAAAAATCACTTATTGTGAACCGGAGGGAGTAATAAATAGTTATTTCTAAGTTTTCTTTATTTGCATGAGAAGTTGAGGATCTAGACTCTTAGGGAAGAATTTTTTTCCTAGTTGGTTCGTGTTGTTATTTGTTGAACATATATTCTCTTTGATGCATTAATTACAGGGGGAAAAGAAATTAGAGTAAAAATATTTATTCTCTTTCTTTCCATTTATGTGATATTTTTTGCTTTCTACATTCAAAAATTTTAATTTTTAATTATGCATTTAAACATAGAATCTTTTAACTTTTCGAAAGAAAATTTACATAGGAGTATTTAAAAACTATATAAAAAGTACTACTATAAATCACAATAATCAATAATTCAAAATATAAAAAATATTGTCAAAAAATAATTGATTTGACTTTCGAAATCCAAACATCATCCCACAAAATTGAGACAAAGAAAGTATTAATCAACAATAATATTTTGAAATATAATATTTTCGAGAATCGACATGTTGGGACTTAGTGAAATATTTAAATCAGACCAATAAAAGTTGTGGTGAAGTGATAAATACTCTTTTACTTTAATCAAAACTCTCGGATTTGAGTCCTTGCGTATAAAGTTGCCTTTATATAGTGTTTTACCCCTAAATGTTAAACTTTTCAATATGAAATCGGATTTAATTAGACCCTAACGTGACTACCGAATACAGAATGGAAACAAAAAAAAGAAATATTTAAATCAGATGCGTGCGCACACCCCATAACGTTATTATTAAAATGTACGTTAAGTGGGCGGAAGCTGTGTACCATGATTTGGAAGCCCGGTCCTCTGGCTGCGCCGATGTTATGTGGACCGACTTGTGGTTGGCTGCTCCCTTGCCGACAATTTGTCTTTTCCTACATAGGTCAAACAAAATTGGAGTACTAGTATTACCTTTCTCCCAATATTGACATAATTTGGCTGAATGTAATGCTTAAGAAATTATAGATTCTTTGGCTCATGATTAACATGGATAAAAAGGACAATTCTATAAATAAAGTATTTTACGTTCGCATAGTATATGAGAAAATGTTGTGCCCCAATATAAACATAAATGATCGTTTTCACTGTTCGAACTTTGTGACCTTTAAATCGCACCAAAACAATTTTGTCATTTCTCCACGGTTCCACTTCATATGATAAAACATTAAAAATATTTTGGTACGAAATAATTTATATTTGTATTGTGTGTGAACTATAAGTAGTATTCTATCGGGTTCATGATAAGTTACCTTTAGACCGTTTTATTTTGGTTTAAAATAAGTAATTAAGAATAAATTAACTTTAACTTTTCAAATTTGCCTTATTTACATATTCTAATGTGTCAAGTTAGCAATAGATAAATTTTAATTAAGAGTAATTTAGTCAAAATACTTATTTGTTTTTTAGAAGTTAGTAATTTTTTAAGGAGGTGCTAAAAATCAAAAGTCACTTTTCGTGCACTACATGGAGTAATATTTATGGTTTGGTTTGATTCGACTTTTACCTTAAAAATCAAATCCATTATTTGTAGATTAGAAAGTTAAATATTTTATTTAAGGTTTATAAATGTTTGGAAGGACAAATATGTTTTCTTTGTTAAAAATGATTTTTTAAAGTATAATTGTGGAGAATGATTTTCCAGGTAAAACAACCTTAAAAGAGAAAACGCAACTTTTCTTTGTTGTAAAAATTGGATTTATGGAGAATAACATTACTGAGGCGTGTCAATGACACTGTCTTTATGGATATTTCGCTCACATCGTGATAAATAAAATTAGGCGGATCCTTAGAATTCAACAAGCTCTTCTCTTATACTAGGAGCAGAAACAACAAAAATTGAATAAAATAAATTCCGCACAAAAGAAAAAGGAGAGAAAAGGTTTTTACTTTTTTCATCTTTTTCACTCACCACAAAATAAGAAGATATATTTATTCATTGTCCAAAAGTGAACATCTGGTTGTTAAGAAAATATATTTTCATTAGTAATGCCAAAAACGTCACATATATCACTTCTTTTAATCAACATTTTTAGTGTCAAAAGTACTTCCAACATGTCTTTGGACGTACGAATACCATATATAAGCTTAATTAAATATTGATTTTCCAATATAACACATTTTTACAAAATAATATTTGGCTGGATAAAAGTTTCCGCTATTCTACCCTGAATAGAATATCGTAACTCTCAAAAACTATTCTCGATGCGGATTTAAGCCTCATGGTCTTACCGCCAAACTAGGTATTTAGTGCATATTTTCTAGAACTTATATAATATTCTCAAAAGATTGAGTGCATTTGATTGAATATTGTTTTATTTATCCAAAAGAAAGACGGATCAATTTCCATTCAGAGGCGTATCTAGGTCTTAGGATATATGCTCATGCAAATTTATGCTTCTCTCTCTAAATCATGTATAATAATATTATATTTTTTCAAATTTACTTAAATAAATATGTGTGCGTGTACTGTTACGCGGCGCCTTCCTGAGATTCTTTGGAAGGGCGACGTAAGGCTAAGCAACCGATGTCAGGGTGGATGTTGTCCGCCAAATGAGGTCCCCGCCACACGCTAGACTAGATTGTCAGTTCCGTATGGGAAAATCAATGCCAACAATTGAGAGAACAGTAATGATGTTTGAAATGATGAAAGTTGGATTGCAATAATGAAAGCTATTACAAAATGAAGGACATGCGGTGTCGAGGGGTAGAGATATCAGTACAGGGATTTGCTTGCTAGAAAGTTTTGAATGCTTGATACCCCCTAATAATGCTTAAAAAAAATAAACCAACATTACATGAGTAGACTAAACTACGTTAGAGAAACATAATGAAAGTACATGAAATAAAGCTACTCTATATTTACAAAGAAAAGGACTTGGTTTTCTACAAAGGTAGAAACAGGTCCGTTGGCAGCAACTTTGTCTCAGGCATCACGATTTGCGGCGCTGTTGGCAGCTGCTTGTGGCTGGGCGCTAGCGAGGGAAATTGGTGGGGCGACAGAGGCACCTGCACGCTTGTCACTTGGAGCGGCCAAGACCACGGGGCCGTCCGTGGCGCTAGGCGTTGGGAGGCTTGCTAGGACGCCACGGGGCGCGTCCAAGGGGTCATGGGGCATGGATGGAAAGCCGCCCATGACAATACCCATGCTCAAGGACTCCTTTGGTGCAATAATTATTATTAGGTGCATCTTTACAAGTGACATTGACGGTTAAAATCTTGCTTCAGACCGTCTCGAACTGTGAAAATTAATAAAATTTAAAAAAGAAAAATATAATTTCAAAAGTGTAATGGATTCGAGGTGGATCGGTGCATGGAGTTATGGCAAATTTGATGAAAATGTTTTAGAATACTCTTCCCTTCGAGTCAATAACGAGTAAATCTAGTAGATTCAGTGGAATTATTAAATAAAGAAATTTCAGAGCAAAGAAAATGACTTTTTCCTTAGAATCAAGTCAGGCAAGCAGTGACCAATGCCCATAACTTTTTTTGGTTAAAATGTTAATAATTTTCATTACTCCATTGAGGAAGCAAAGACTATTTATTTGCAGTTTTGTGCTTTGCACCGTCCATTTTATGAGTGACTGCCACGTCATAGCATGTACATGTACTTGGCTATATTGTAAACTAAAGATAATATTAGTTTTTTTTGTTTTTATTTTTGAGAAACTGGAGATTTTATTGAAAATATACTAACGTTGTTCCATACTATTGTTGGATTATTATACACAATTATTGTTTTGATTTATTAAAAGATAAGATTTTTTTGCGGGTTAATATGCCTGGTAAACTGAATAATAATAATGTATATTGGCGAAGTAATGGTTAGTTGATGGGATTCATGTCTCGGTTTAGAGATTGATGATACACCTTTATGAAAGCTTATAAGTTTTCATGTGTAAACCCAGCCGGTGAATTTTGTATCCGACTCATGAAATAAGTTAAGCGAAAGTCTAAAAGAAATAATGAATAAATTAAATTGTCAGTAATTTAATTTAATTGATTAGTATCTGAATCTTAACATGGGGAGTTAAATAAGATTTAATGGATGAATTTCGAAATTGAATAAGGAGTGCACTTACGGATTTTTAGTGGAATAATTCGTAATTAATTATGGTAGATATTAATTTCGAAAATTAGAAATTAATTCCATAATTGGAGCCTTGTTAATTAAATTATGTGATCCCTACTGTGCTTAAATAATAGGAAATAAATGAATCTTTTTTTGGTGGAAAAGAAAACCCAACAAATTTTGAAAAAGAGTTTTAACCCTTAAGAAACAAAACTTTCTTTTTCTACTTCCCGTCACTTAAAATTGTCACTATTTTTTATTGAGACACATCAAATATGCTTTTGTTTCGGTCCAAATCATACCAATCAAACATATTCCGCTGAAATGGTTGATGGTGTGAGTTGCACCTGTATAATGTTCGTGTTTATTGTCCTTTACTAATGTTTTAGGAGTATTTTCAACACATAAATGTAAGTTTATATGTACTTTTATCTCCTAAGTTACTCTATTTTCACTTTAAAAACCTATTAATTGTGATTCACTTTTTGGCAAACTACATTCAGGAATGTCAAGCTAAGAGTATTCTACATAGTGCACCTCATGCTATCAACTATGTATGTCAGTGAAATACATCGGATTGTTATACTTTGGACCTATTATAGGGGGAAAAAACGGTTTATTTAAAGTATCTAAATGAAAAATCGTATCGGCATATCTTATTTCTGATTTGACGGAAGTTGAGTTAAAGTGCTTTTATTGTATAAGGATTCTATTTATCTTTAATCTCCTTTTTTTGACTTTTATATTTCATTTTTTCCTTTTAATCTTAGTTAAAAAAAAGTTCACACCCCATAACTTACACTTCTTTACGGAGGGTTATGACTGAAGAAGTAACGGTACTATCATAAATTAAAAAAAGGGATGCAACAGTTGCAATACGTGGAATGTTACCATCATGGAAAATATGATAACAACAACAATAACAACAAATCCAGTTTGATCCCAACAGGTAGGGTATGGGGAGGGTAGTCTGTACGCAAACTTTACCCCTACCTAATGCAGGTGGAGATGCTATTTCCAATAAACCCTCGACTCAGGAAGGACAAGAAGAAGATGAGGAAAACAAGGAAGGAAGAAAGATGTAAGAGAAAAGAAAAAGGGAGAGATAAATGATAAGTAGTACCAAATAATAGCAACAGAGAATACAATACCTGAGGCGAACAAAACCACATAAAGTAATAAAAATCTAAGAATATGAAGGGACATCCATGCTACTAAGACTATCGGTGAACAAATATAAACTACATACTAACCTTCTACCTTAATCCTCAACCTCCACACCCTCATATCAAGGGTCATGTCCTCAGTGAGCTGAACCAACGTCATGTCCTGCTTAATCACCTCTCCCCAATACTTCTTAGGCCTACCTCGACCTCTTCTAAAACTCTCCAGGGCCAACCTCTCACACCTCCTAACAGGAGCATCAACGCTTCTTCTCTTAAAATGTCCACCATCTCAGCGTCGACTCCCGTATCTTGTCCTCCACGGAGGCTACTCCCACTCTGTCCCGAATAACTTCATTCTTAATCCTATCTCTCCTGGTAACCCACGCATCCATCTCAACATCCTCATCTCTGCTACTCTCATCTTCTGCACGTGGGAGTTCTTGACTTGCCAACACTCAGCCCCATACAACATAGCAGAGCGAACCACCACTCGATAAAACTTATCCTTAAGTCTTCGCGGCACATTGTTATCACACAAAACATCGGAAGCGAGCCTCCACTTCATCCATCCCGCTCCAATGCGATGCGCGATATTTTCGTCAATCTCCCCGTTACCCTGAATAATAGACCCGAGATACTTCAAAAGAAATAAAGATAGAACCAATTAAAAAATTGAAACAAACAAAAACGATAAAAACATATCATGATGAAATAGAAAGATGAAGAGTAAAAATTCAACAAAAACATATATGTGGTTTCATGAGTGAGAACCATTTGGTGATATGTGGAAGTGAAATTGGAAGAATGCCTAATTTTTTGTTGCTCGTAATACACAAGGCATGGAAATTCTTCTCAGTTAGGTACGTTGTTTGTGAAGAAGGAAGTTTCGACTGAAAAATACTATTTCATTACCTACTAACAATTGACTAAGGCTTTGCTTTCCAGGGTTTACGACTACTTGACTCATGCTTTACAAATACTATATCATATGTAGGTAAACGAATTGAAAAGTGAAAATTTCTTTGTTACCTTAGATACAATTTAACTTCTTATTTGTTTTAGAGGGGAATTCTTTCTTCTCTATATTTATTTTTGCTTAACATAATATCATAAAATATAAACTATTAGTCTGTGTATATTTTAATGGTCAATCTTAAGGATGACTTTAAGTTTCACTGCTGCATGAGTTATCTCAAGACCATGAGTTTACAAATTATTATTTTTTGTCTATTTTAACCCATATTTTTATTCTCTTTTGATGACCGTGCGATGCACAAATATATAATAATTAAAAAGCTTATTAAAATCTCACACAGACTTAAAAAAAACTTGTTATTTAGACTTGTTATAAGTTGAAGATTCCTTTTCCACTTGTCAACAAATACAATATTTAGACCAAAGTTATTGAGTTCGATTGAGCCTGTATCCTGCATGCTAGCTTCGCCCGACTCTATCCGGATCTCAAGATATGTTTAGTTCAAACAGAAATTACAAATTATACTTTGAAACAAACATTTGCTTTCTGTGCTTTGATGAGGAATATTCAACTTTCAAAACCATGTACGTACAATACAAGAAAGCTGCATTTATGGTGTGAATATTATATACAAAATTACAAAATCTTATCCTAAAATTGTTTGGTTTACAGTTATGGCCGGTGCTGAAACTAAACGGCCGTCATCTGCCTGTGGTGTTGAATTGTATCTTTTCTTATTATTATTCTTTTAAATGAGTAGTAGTGATAGTTCCACATATTTTCCTCATTTTCTCTACTTATAAATTTTTTTAAAATCAAATTGGATTCCAACAAATCATATTAATAAAATAAAAAGACTAAGATTAAAAAGTTAACAAAAGAGAATCGTGTCATTCTTTTTACTGTTATTGTTTATGAGATAGATAAATGGCAGCTCGGTGCACTAAATTTCCGCTATGCGCGTAATCTGGTGAAGCCGAACCACAAAGGTTTATCATACGCAGTCTTACTCTGTATTTCTGCAATAGGATGTTTCGACGGCTCGAACCCGTGACCTATTGGTCACGTGGAAACAACTTTAGAGGATATTTTCTTTTAATAAAATAAATCATATATGTCATGAAGATCTCAAACTAACTCTGATATTCAAGTGCAAAGGTTTAATAAAGAAAAAAAACAGAAGTTGATATGAGATGCCATTAATGAATAGGCTTTAGATAAGATGAGACAAGACAAGTGATTAGCTCAAGCAAGATATACATAAATATTAGGTCAAACGTTACACATTAATTTAATGTAATTAGTTAACTTAATAATGATGGGAACACCTTAGTCCAAAATTGACCCTAATATACGTTAGGACAACAAATCCCTATTACATTGATGTTGATTATCGAGATAATATATAAATAAAAAAGATTATTGAGATAAGTCCAATATTTTCTTTCCTTTACAAATTTCAATAATAACTAAAATTTTACCTAACTGAAGAATGCTAAGTTACGATGAAATATAGGGTCTAAGCCAAAGCTACAAGATTCTGTTGAACCCGTAAATCGAAGGCTAGCTCCGCCCCTATTTACAACAATTTAGCTATCATCCGGCAGGAATTATTTATCCATAGACCACATGTGATATTTATATCGAAAGAATAAATACATACTCCCTCTATTTCAATTTAGACGAGGCAGTTTGACTCGACACGGAGTTTAAGAAATAAAAAAAAGACTTTTGAAGCTTGAGGTCTTAAAAGCTTTGTGAGGCCATGACATTTGTGTGGTTATAAAAGTTTCTCATTAAGGGTAAAATGAGTAAAGTGAAGAGTTTAAAGTTAAATTATTTTCAAATTTAGAAATGTGTCATTTATTTTGGAATAGACTAAAAAGGAAAGTATCTCATCTAATTTGAAACGGAGGGAGTAACATTATTTTTTCCATACACTTTTATCCCTTATGATGAACTAACATATATTTTCACCTTAATTACACTTAACTATGGTAAATGAAGTGGTTTGGTATAAACATAGAGTGAGGTTAAGTATTTTTCGCCATCCATCAAACAACAATAACATACCCAGTGTGTTCTTACATGTGGGGCATGTGGAGGGTAGTATGTATACAGACCTTACCGTTACCTTATGAAGGTAAAGAACATGTTTTCGGAAGACCCTCGCTCGGCCCAATAAAAGTAAAATCACAACAGTTACGACAAAGAATTACAGAAAGCGAAATAGTAACGACAACCAGAATAAATAAACCGAAGCAAAGGAAATATCAGGTAATAATAACGATCTAAAAATAACGAACACGAGGATAACACTAGTACTACATCGACGCAGAGAATCACGTTTTCCGTTTATCTAACATATGAAAGAATTCTACAATGGGAAATTGGGAGAAGATTCTGTGGAACTGCTCTAACATTTACAATATTTGCAAATTCTAAATAAATGGAAAAGCAATATAAATCCAGGGATAATTTATCGTCTTGATAACATTTCATGCGTTAAGGATGAGAAATCATAATGGTATCCTGATTGCATTGGAACAATTGAAACTGCTGGTAAACTTGGGAAAGGTCTAATGGCTCCTGTTGCTGTTATTCCATTCATTGGAGCTACTGGTATTGCAGAAAACATGCTGCAAATTTGAAAAAACGACATGTTATTACATCGTCGTATACCTATACGACGATATTAAGTACATAAGCACAAATCTTTCCGAATGTGAGATCCTAGGCAAGGTTGAAAGTTCGAAGCCTAGCAGCAGTAAATACAGTCAAATTTCTCTGTAACAGCCATCCTCTATTATAACTATCAAATTACCAATTTGTCATGTTATTTTAATATATGTTCTCTATAACAGCAATTCGCCTAATAAGTTAGCCTAATAAGGTAAAATTTACACGGCCTCGACAAAGAGTAAACGCGGTATGAACACCTTGGAAACCTAGATATTGCTTCGGGTACCTGGGATTTCGAGCATAGGCTGAAGACATGGATGCGTGTAACTGTTGAGTGCTTCCCATCTGAGAATGAAAAAGTTGGAAATAAGTATGAGAGAATGCTTGATTTAGAATTTTTTTTAAAACTCATTATATTCAATAGGCCAACCTGCTTAGTTCCACGGACCTGATAAAATTGTTGGTTCCCATTTGAAGCTTGATACATGGTTTGCGGACCACCAAACTGCTTTACCGTAGTAGGCACGAGAGGAGGCTGCTGTGGATTCAGCGACTTTTGTTGCTGCCAACGAACAGAACATGTTATTACTTCTTTATATTTTGACCAGCTTTAGTGAAAATACTGGCTCTGCCGCTGAAATCAAACACTAGAGAATTAATGTTAAAGGAAGCACCTCGCCGAAGAGATCCACCATATCATTCTTCACATTATTCAATGGGATTTCTGAGACTGAGACAGGTTGGGTATTCCATTGAAAATCTTTAATCAGTTCCTCAATTCCAGCATCAAATTTGCTCTTGTTTTCTATAACACCAGAGCTGGCATTCTGCTCGATTACTGCTTTTGCTTCCGCCGCTGCAACATTTGTAGACAAAGTCAGTGGTGAAAGGTTCAAACATCTAACATCAAAGATTCTTAGTCAAGTTATTAAATAGAAGCATATCGCGAGGAACAGACGCTGGATAGCACAGTTGTTGTTAGCTGTTGGTACAGTTGGGGAGAAATTTGCTTCTGGCTTTGCTTTCGCGACTTGAGAGATTGATTGTTCTACATTCTGAACAACCTTTTGTCGGGAATCAGGAGAAACCTATTAACCATGTCCAAAACATCAAATTCCTTATCAATCTAAATTATGAAGAGAAAGTCAAAAAACTTTTAGATATTCAGACAGCAAGGAGTTACATTAGCTATTCGCTTCGCTTCTTCTACAACGGCTACTGGTTTTGCATTCTGAACAACTTTTGGCTTAGGATCAGCCGCAATCTGTTCAGAACATTGAACAACAAAGATTTTTATTTACTGATACAAGATATAATGTACCGAAAAGATTCTAAAAGATCATCTAAATGTGCAGAGATCGGAGTCAGAAAAGCAGTGAAAAAACATCACATCCAAACAATCTGTCCTAAATTGATATAATGTTAATGCAAAATTTATATCATACTATTCAGAAGTACCGATATAATTTACTTATCGAAATCATATCATGTAGCCAACCTGTATGTCATCGATGCAGACGACCTGTAATATGCACCGGAATAAAATGCATCTACATACTTCGACTAGTATAGACCAATCCAGAAAATCAACAGAAATGTTGTATTTGTTGGGATCGAAATAACATGGCGCATGTGGAAACTAACAATACAAAGCTTGATGGACGATAAATCATGACGACAAATAAGAGTCTTTTTCCGTTCCTTTGAGAAAGAGAGTCCTAATAGATTAGAAATTCAGAGCAAAATCCTAACAGTATTTACCTGCTTCGGTAATTCAGGTGGTGCAAGAGTGAGTCTCTTCCTCAAATCAAGCGTTTTTCTATCTGAATCCTTGTCAGTCCGAGGACTACTAGCCGAATTATGATTTCCTCTCGCACGAGGAGATGCTTTCACATTTCCGTTTCGTGGTATCCATCTTTTCTCCACATATCTAGCAGATTAGAAAGCGGCTAATAAATTTGATCTTGAAGTGGAATATTTCCAAATTTCAGGTGAAGAAACTTATGACTTGATAACAATAATAGTAAGATAATTTTGCGGAACAATCAACTATGATATCATACTTTGATCGGATAAAATTTTCGATACCAAGTCTGGCGGATTTGGGTGGCAGCTCGGCTTCCCAGTAGTCATTTGATTTCTGATTTCCCATTGCTAAATGCAAGAAGAAATCAAGTTATTCAAGGAGTAGAAAAGACTGCTGAAAATTTATGTTGCGCGGATTCTCCAAAATGTAGCCGCACCCATGTCGGATCCTTCAAAAATACACTACTTTTAGAGGATCCGACACGTATCCGGCCACATTTACAGAGAGTCTGAGCAACATAGCTGAAAATTATAAGAACCAGAGGAAAATATGGTTTGCTCACTTTGTATAAATGCAACTTGCTCCGGAAGCCAGGTGTCCAATGTGGCCGATCGTACCTGCATCAGTATAATGCATAAGTTCCATTGGAAGGTTATGAGAAAACCTATGTTGCACGAACTCTCCAAAATGCTGTTGCACTAGCGTCGGATCCTCCAGAAATGTACTACTTTTGGAGGATCCGACACATTTCTGGCGATATTTTTAAAGATTCGAGCAACATAGGAGAAAACTTCTACCATATTAAGTATCTAAAATCAACAAATGAATTGGACGTCATTATGCTAATGAACAGACATGGAGAAGTTAAATGTAGTTGTTCGCGAAGATGATCAGTAGTAATGAGATAGCACCATTAATCACCGTTCTAACCTCTGTTGTTCAGACTCTCCAAATATGTTGTTGCACCCGCATCGAATCCTCCAAAAATGCACTATCTTTAGAGGATTTGACACACAACCACCGATATTTTTTGTAGAGTCTGAACAATATAGATTCTAACACGTAGAAATGACAAGATGAAAGCAAGTTAGAGCAGACAATCATACTATATTATAAGCATGAATAATTATAGGTCAAATTAGTTTACTAAAATGTCCTTTAAAAGCTGAAAGACCAATTTACCCTTCCTATAAACACTACATATCCTATAATAATTTTGTACCAAGAAGAATAAATGATAAATACATATAGTATATTAAATTTTTCTATCAAAAATTATATAAGATTTACACCTTATTGAATTCAAAATGTGATGTGCTCGTAGCGAACCGTTACTTCAAATTTGAAGTATTTATTCATCATTTTTTTCACTTGTATTTGATGCATAATATATGCAATACTCACTTCTACTACTTAAACAGTTTTTATTTATAATGTATATGATAATTAACAAAGTAAATAATAGGATGAGCAAGAAATTCGGTTTGAAGCAAGATATATCAGTAAAATAAAAATCTTTATTTACCTTTGATATATGTACTCCAAGACTCCTGTGAACACCCGAACAGTGCAAACATATGAAGATTCCCAGGTTCACACTAGCCCATCTTGGACCTCTGCATGAAATAAATTCTCAATATAATGTAGAGCAACGTAAGCGGTCTTTAGCTGTGTTATTACTTTTTTGTCGTTCAACAACAACAACACCAACAACAACCCAGCATAATACCATTAGTGGAGTCTGGGGAGGGCAGTGTGTACGCAGACCTTACCCCTACCCTGAGGTAGAGAAATTGTTTCCGATAGACCCTCGACATTCATCCCTCCAAGAACTGCCCACCTTGTTGGGGTGACTCGAACTCACAACCTCTTGGTGGAAAGTGGAGGGTGCTCGTCACTAGAGCAACCCAGTTTTGTTAATTTCTGATTTTTTTTAACGAAAGAAGGAAGTACCTTTTCTTTCACTTTCATTTCTAGTCCACATTAAACTATAGATAGTGATGCTCATTGACATACCTGCTTTTGCAATCGGCACATTCTCTGTTCTCTGGCAATTTGAGTAGTCCCTCAAGTATCTGCAAGAAGGATACAAGAAAAAATAGAAACATTCTATAAGCTTAATGGAAACAATATTTAGAAACTACTAGCTTCGGAAAGGGAGAAGGGGAGCCGTGGCATAACCGGGAAAGTTGTTGTCGTGTGATCAAGAGGTCACGAGTTCGAGCCGTGGAAACAACCTCTTCAAAAATGTAGGGAAAGGTCGCGTATAATAGACTCTTGTGGTCGGGGCCTTCCTCAAACCCCCGCACAGCGGGCAACTTAGTACACCGGATTGCCTTTTTTTCTATTTAGCTTCGGGAAGGGGAGAATGGACTACTTCAAACCGAATATATGTTGCAGGTTTTTTCTGCAATACAACATCAACAATAACTACTAGCTTCGGGAAGGGGAGAATGGATTGCCGGTGTACTAAGCTTCCGTTATGTGCGGGGTCCAGGAAAGGGCCGGACCGCAACAGCCTTACCCTACATTTCTGTAAGAGGTTGTTTCAACGGCTCGAACCCGTGACCTCATGGTCACATGACAACAACTTTACCAACTACTTCACGTAGGATGATTGCTATTAAATTCGGCTCACCGACTCAATCAAGTATCCAGGAAAATATTCAGCCTCGAGTTCTTGCTCTATGCTGTTTCTAAAGTTCACTGACTAGGAAAATCCACCTTTTCCCAAAGAGGCCTAGATCAATCCCAGAGAAAATCCGAATACAAGCCTAGATCATTTGTACAGACAGACTTTTTGGGTGCTAATATTCAAAATCGAGACGAAAACAGACCAGATCATACGCTAAGGTCCCTAAGCAATCACTTAATGAAAATGGAAGTGATCGAGCGATGACAACCAGAAATTTTTTTCCTTCTCTCTTGTTTCTTCCTATCACAATACATACATATATAGTTGTGTCCAACCACAATATACTAATTTGATAGTAATATTATGACAATATACTAATTTGATAGTAATATTATGATAAGGTCAGTCTGGTGCACTAAGCTCCCGCTATACGTGGGGTTCGAAAAAGGGCCAAACCACAAAGGCCTATTGTACGCAGTCGTACCATGCATTTCTGCCAGAAGTAATATTCATGATAATAGCACCAAATTCAATATGAACCACAACTCAGAAGTAGTGGCTAACAAGTAACATCAAACACTCAGAAATTATCATGAAACACGGATATATACACTTAATGATTCTTTTAATTTTTTTTATTTTTCCATAGCTAAAGTAGAAAATGAAAAATAATCTAAAATTATATATATATATTTGTGTGTGTGGATACAGAGAAGTTAGTCCATAATGATTAACCAACCTCAGACATATCAAATGAATAAGACCTGTATTAATCAATATCAGTTGAAATACAGGTTGGACATACATATGGCAGTCTGTCAAGGAAATAATCTAAATACCAACCACCCATTTGTCAAGTAAAGTCAAATACCAATATAGCGAAATTCAAAAATAATCAGATTTATAAGTGGTCAATCAAAAATTGCTACAATTAAAACTAATCGAAAATTAGCCATTTTTCATGTAAAGATAGATCTGAACGAAAACACTGTTCAAAATTCGATAAGTACTCCAGCATAATATACTGGAGTTTCAGCAAAGTATACCGGTCCAGCATAATAATATGCCGGAAGTTCATACACTAGTTCTCGAATTTCCAGTATATTATGCTGGGACTTTCCGCGTATTGGTGTTCCAGCATAATATGCTGGAAGTTCATACACGGTGCATCGAACTCCAGTATATTATGCTGTGTTGCAGCAAAATAGTGATTATTTTTCAATGACTTGACAAACGCTGGCTATATTTGTAAATGACCCGTCCGAAAACTGGCTAGCCCGTACTATTTTTACTAAATTTTTTGCACACAAAGCAAGTGAAAATTCTCCAGATAAAACGGCCTATAAGAATAATTATGAACAAAGTTCACATCTTTTATTCTTTTTTTATCAGAATTTTATTCAGAAGCTGTTTAATTGAAACCCCATCAAAATTTAAATAAAGAAAGTGAATTTAGTAATCTCATAAACCCGAAAGTCCTTTTTTCTTTTTGATTTGAACTTACATAATCCAAGAATCACAATCAACCCCATGAAACAAAAAATACCAAGAACAATGATGTGTTATAAGCTAGTTCTATCAAACTAAGAAATAACCCAATTACCTGATCTCTTAAACTAAAAATAGCTGGTGAATGTATAATATATATATTATTCAAATATAATGTATGTATGACGGTATATAATTAATATATAATTTATGTATACAGGCTAAAAAAAGTATACGGGAAATCTAACCGGCTATTTGTGTTGGATTTCTGAAGAAAAATACTGCCCCATCCTTCCGTTTCAATCTATGTGGCATCGTGAAGTTTGATTGGACACAACGTTTAAGAAAGAATAACTTTTGAAAACTTGTGGTCTTAAACACGCCTTAAGATTTTTATGGCTATATAAAAAGTAATCTTTTCTTTCCTTTTTTTTCCAGAATTACATAGAAAAGTTGTTTAAATTGAAACCCTATCAAAAATTAAGCGAGATAATGTCTTTTGTACATAATTCAAGAATCAAACAACCCCAGAAACAAAACAAAAAAACACCAAGAACAATACTGAGTCATGAACATACTTATATTCTCCATTAAACTATGGATTAAAATCTAAATTTGGGTTAATTCTGACAAAAAATACTGTTACAGCATAAAACAAAACCAAATTTAAAGGGAATTAAAGAAGCTAAAGAAAGTACGTACCTTCATATGTTTAGCATTAAGCTCCTTTGAAACTCTTGCTTTTTCATTCATAGTGGAATTCCAAAAAAAAATCTATAATTAAAACTCTCTTTATATTATTTGATTCTAATATTGGAGATATATATATATATATATATGCCAAACTGGACGTGAAGATGGAAGAGAGAAAGGGGAAAGTAGAGAAGAAGAAAATTTGAAAGTGGAGTTGTTCTTTTTTTCTTTATGAATAATAATAATAATAATAATAATAATAATAATAATAATAATAATAATAATAATAATAATATAATAAATAAATCATAAGAAAATCTTATATTTCGGCTTTGTTTTGGAATGTTGCGTGTAACCCCGCGTGGAAGAGGCCGTCATTGGTAGTTATTCTTAGTTGGAATTTCCATGCATAAGCTAACTCTTTTTCTATTATTCTTAGTGGAGGTGGGACCATAAAAAGTGACGTCTTTTCATTATAAGATTTATTTTTAAGACAGAAATTATTAAGTGAAATTAATACTTTGTCTGACATACGCATAAACACATTTTTTGTCCTTTTGGACAAAAAGAACTTTAATAGGTGGTTAAAAAAAAAGAACCTTTATATATATATAACGCCTAAAAATTGGGCGCTATATCTTAACGGTAACTTTTACCGTTAAGGTATAGCGTCCAGTTTTGGACTCTATACCTTTGAAAAAGCTGACTGGTCAGATATAGCGTATGAATTTTGTACGCTATACCTATAGCGTTTTTTTTGCGCGCTATACCATGTTATTTTAATCCTCTTCGTCTTCCCCAACACCACAGAACGTCTCCCCCATTTTTTTACCTTTCTTCTCCAATTCTGGTCCTCCCACCCCACGTCACAATAAAAAAAAAATATGGCCCCACCGTCACACAAAAGGTGTAGAACGTAGGTCCCACATCGGAGTAGAGCATCGTATTATTGTTGGTTCACTCTTTCGAACTCAAATTTTCAATCAATTTGCTTTCCGAAAATACTAAATCGAGGTATTTCGGTTTATTTTAGTTGAAACTTGTGTAATAATGCATATTAGTTGATTTGAATGTGTTCTATTTCATTTTGTGTTTTATTTGCGAAACTAGTATGTTACATTTATCGGGACTTAAATATTATTGTTTTATAAAAAAATATAAAATTGTGAAATAAATTTGTTTGTTAATATCCGGACTTATATATTTGTGTTTCCATGGTGTTTTGTGTTTTATTTTCGAAACTAGTATGTTATATGTATTTTTGTGAATGTTATGTGATTAAAATGTATTTGTTGTTTATATTTAGTTTAGATTATTTTTTAGCGTAGTAAAATGTAGAGACTTTTAGCGTAGTAAAATGTAGAACATTTTAGCGTAGTAAAGTGTAGTATTTTAACGTAGAATTCCTGTAGTTTAAGTATCTTATATTGGTAGTTGAAAATGCAAACTTTGTACAATTAAGTTATTAAAAATTATGAATTTAAATTATAAAACCAACACACAAAATTATAAAAATATTGAATTTGTCACACATAATTATTCATGATAGTTTGGTGCTACTGGGCGACAAATATCGAGTTTGGAACCCATAGGTATATATACTTTGTATAATTAAATAATTAAAAATTATAAAATATTGAATTTGACACACATAATTATTAATGATAATTTGGTGCTATTGGGCCTCAAATATCGAGCCTGGAACCCTATATATATATATATATATATATATATATATATATATATATATATATATATACACTTTGTATAATTAAATAATAAAAAATTAATAATTTTATTTAATAAACAAACACACTTAATTTTCAAAAAATTAAAATCAAGATAATTTGGTGCTACTAGGCCTCAAATATCGAGCCTGGAACCCAATATATATATATATATATATATACTTTGTAGAGATTAAACATTGAAAAATTAATAATTTCATATAATAAACTAACACACTTAATTTTTAAAAAATTTGAAATCAAGATAATTTGGTGTTACTGGGCCTCAAATAGCGAGCCTGGAACCCAATATATACATATATATATATATATATATATATATATATATACAATTAATGTTGTTTTAATTTACAGTTGACGACATGGACCGCCTATACATCCAGGCCCTTACTCTCGTGAGCTATTAGTCCTACAGGGCGATCATATACCCGTCCATATATGGGAGGGACAGTTACTGAACCAGACTCTCCGCGCTAGGAGAGTGGAAGACATGTGGGATTTTTTTAGGCATAGAGATCTCCATCCCTGTGTAGTCCAGTGCTTGCAGGACACGGGATTTTATAGGATCATTAAGATCGGCCGGTTGCAGCTCGACTGGGCTTTGATTACGGCTTTGATTGAGCAGTGGCGACCGGAGACGCACACTTTCCACCTGCCTATTGGCGAGGCCACCATCACGCTGCAGGACGTGGATGTTTTATATGGCCTGAGCGCTGATGGCTTGCCTGTTTCACTGCCTATGCGTATGAGATCTTTGTCGCGTGTGGATTATTTGGATATGCTGCACAGGCTCACGGGTTTCAGGCCACAGGACGATATTGCATCGTCGGGGGCCAATCAGATGCAATTGACCCCTATTAGAGAGTTCCTGGAGGTAATCCACCCCACTATCACCGCCGAGACAGAGGAGGAGGATATTATCCGATATACGAGGTTGTTGTTTCTTCTTCTATTTGGGAGGGGGAGATCTTGTTCCCGAACACTTCGGGGAACCTAGTCAGCCTGCGGTTTCTTTATCATATTGTCGCGCTAGATGACTTACCCTTATAAAGCTGGGGTGGTGCTGTTCTAGCATACTTATACAGGCAGATGTGTCGAGCTTGCATGGGCACACAGAGAGACGTTTGTGGCTTTCTTCCGCTTCTACAGGTGACAACATATTCAAATAATATGTTCATTAGTTCCAATTCTACCTAGTTAGAATTAATCTTATAACTTACGTCAACTTTGTATGTTAAGTTTGGGCCTGGGAGTGGTTTCTGCAGTTTCAGCCACCTCTACCACAGTTACCTCCTAATGTAGCACCTCCATTTCTCCCTCTATCCATGAGGTGGGTTCTCCGCCGTGGACTTGCACGAGAGTATGGTGCTCATCATAATCTCCCCCTCTACAGGGATGTGTTGGATTTGTTGGAGGGCGCATAGGTAAATATGTACCTAAACTTACCTAGTATAGATTAATTTAGTGTTGCGCATACTCACGTTTTGTGTTCTTATTTGATAGTTCATCTGGACGCCATACAACGATGATTTGATCGGTACCCTGCCAGATTATTGCTCGTTCGGCCGACCGATTTGGAGCACTTCTGCCCCGCTCATATGCCTCGATATTGTGGAGCATCATGCCTCCGAGTGGGTACTTTGTCAGTTTGGCCGTCCGCAGCCGCCTATATGGTAGGCTTTACATTATCAGAGGGATGATCGTTCCAGGGCGGACGGCGCATTTATGACATGGCTTACAGCGCAGATGCATATTTGGGACTGGCGAGATGAGTTTATCCCACCTACGCAGATGCAGACGGTGCCTATTCAGGATTATATGTCATGGTACCGCCTTGTTACCCGACTTTTTATCGGGAACCCCATTCATCCGGCTGACGGTCGGTACGTTTCATACGCCGGGAGACACGAGGCCCCTGAATGTTTTCTGTTATTATTAATTATATAATTGTAATTTAGTGCCACATATGTAGTTTATATTTTTTACGTTGTGCAGGCGATTGGATTACATACCGTCTATCATATGGGACTGCAGATGTAGAGTCATGTCGGCAATCCTGTGGCCATGCAGGATTATAGCCATCGATTTGTAGAGGTAGCTGCCCGGACACTACAGCGAACCCGAGTGGATCAACGTTTGGCACACGACCCTGATTATATGGACCCAGGGCAGTACGAGCGAGGTCGTGGTGTCAGACGAGATGGTGGTGCCCAACGAGGCGAGGGTGCCGGACGACGTGGTCGTGGGCGGAGAGGAGGTGGACCCCAGCAAGAGTGCGTTGAGGCTGTAGCTGATGATGTTGATGTTGATCTGGCAGGTGGCATACATGAGACGGACATGCCGTCTTACAACCTTGGAATGCATCTAACTCCAGTGACTTCGCAGGTGACCCCGTCAGGTCAATTATTGATCACGGGCACGAATATTCCAGGAGTGGATTGGGCTAGATACTTCCTAGGCCCGTCTACCGCTGATGAGGATCGACCGATCATAGATTTGCATAGTGGGCGCCGACTAAGTTATGGCTCATCTTCACATGCACATGTATGAGTTTATTAGTATTGAATTTGAATTTGTTTTAACTGTAACTTTATTAATTTCCTTTTTAAGGCTTCATGCGATGCTGACGTGGCTACGACAGATGATTACATTCAGGAGCCACACGAGATCATGGTAAGACAATTTAAATTGTTGTGAATTATTATGTACTTTTCTATATTGAGCTTTCTATTCTTATGTAAGCTTCTACTGGACCGACGTCCTCTTATATCGATCCTAACAGCACCACTGATACCTGTCATCCTACGCCGCATCCGGCTATAAGGAGACGACTTGATGATGATGATCCCGATAGCGTACCCGGGCGGGATGGGATGCGCCTCAGGTCAGCGGCTGCGTTGAGGCACACCGGATGCGGGACACATTGATTCGGCCTTCCTTTTTTATTTTTTTTGTATTTGGTGTAAATAATATTTTTGTATACATTAACAATAATTTTTATATAATATGCCCATTACTTTTTTATTTCCCCTTTCGTTAGATAGTTTCATATAACAACACAAGCATTAAAACTTAATTTCCAGTACAATTAAAATAAA
The DNA here is from genome assembly GCA_005239495.1 of Nicotiana undulata. Classification (NCBI taxonomy): domain Eukaryota; kingdom Viridiplantae; phylum Streptophyta; class Magnoliopsida; order Solanales; family Solanaceae; genus Nicotiana; species Nicotiana undulata. The sequence goes on along the minus strand of ML283547.1, from coordinate 8,790 downwards.
GTTCAGTACAACAAACAAGGAAAGCATTACTACAACACAAACACAAACATAGTAGGCCAACATAATAAAAATACATGACATGAGAAAAATACACTAAACACATACATGTCAATGTTTAGTCCCGGCCGCCCATTATTCTCTGCTCCAACCACTTAAATCGTTCTTCCAGTTTTTTTTTCTTCTTCTATCCCTTTCAGTTTCGCCTTCACCTCCGCAAGTTCCCGTTTATGTTTTTTTTTTCACGTTCCCATTGTTTTTCACATTCCCATTGGGAATTTTTTTCTCTTCTTCTATCTCTTTCAGTTTCTCCTTCAACTCTGCAACCTCTCTTTTATTTTCTCTTTCACGTTCCCATTGTCTTAAACACAAATTATGAAGATGCCGCAAAGATTCTTTGTAGCATTCCTGATAACATGGTTCATCAACCCATTCCTCAAAATCGCAATAGGTTCATCGGGAACTTTTTAAAACTGGTTCACACAATGCCAGTATCGGCGTCCAACTTCACCATTATCCCAACAATTTTTCATCATGCATCTTTTTCCACACTTGCACCTTGGTGTATAAAGAGGTTGAGACATTTGTGCGTTAAAAAAACCTTGCTTTTAATGAAAGATTTGCTATTAGTAATTTTTGAGCGCACAAAATAACTAGAATGAGCCCGTTATTTATAGGCGAGACAACACACATAACTTAGTATTTAACCGCGCCAAATATACACATAACGTACTATTTAATCGCGCTATATTTTGCGTGTTAAATATCATGATGTGTACAAGACAACTTTATGTCAATTGGTCAGCTTTTTCAGTTCGACAAGACAACACACATAATTAACGTAGTATTTAACCGCGCTAAATATACACATAACGTACTATTTAATCGCGTTATATTTTGCGTGTTAAATATCATGATGTGTACAAGACAACTTTATATCAGCTGGTCAGCTTTTCAGTTCGACAAGACAACACACATAATTAACGTAGTATTTAACCGCGCTAAATATACACATAACGTACTATTTAATCGCGTTATATTTTGCGTGTTAAATATCATGATGTGTACAAGACAACTTTATATCAGCTGGTCAGCTTTTCAGTTCGACAAGACAACACACATAATTAACGTAGTATTTAACCGCGCTAAATATACACATAACGTACTATTTATTCGCGCTATATTTTGCGTGTTAAATATCATGATGTGTACAAGACAACTTTATGTCAGCTGGTCAGCTTTTTCAGTTCGACAAGACAACACACATAATTAACGTAGTATTTAACCGCGCTAAATATACACATAATTTTATTAAATTATCATTTAAAAAGGTTAAATGGAAAAGTTCAAATCATAATTAACAAACATAATTTTATTTCATAAATCTTGCAACATAGACATAACAACTAATTATTACAATATAAACTCATGGATAGTTAGGCACACTAGAAGAACACCCATCACGAGCTTGATTAGTATTGCCACCCAAACCAGCTGAAGGACATTTTCGACGGTTGTGTCCTGTTTGCGAGCATATACCACATTTGCGCGCATAAACGTTATCACTAACATCCATTTGGTTCCGTATACGCGTTCTCTTCTGCACCTGTAATTTACGCAAATAGGACTTGTTACACACCATTTTAAATGGTTCCGGCAGCCAATAATGCTCAGCACCCACTGGCTGCAACTGTCCACTATATGTGTTTAGGTACTTGGAAATACTACATTGTTGATCAACATAGTTGGTCTCCCCAAAACCAATACGTTGAAAACAGTTGATGGCATGTGAGCAAGGCATGTGGTAGATGGACCATTTCCCACAAGAGCATAACCTTGCTGATTCATTTACAATATGTACATTATTACCCCGATTTTGATGGATAGCGGTGCGAACTTCAAAAAACAATTTCTTTCGTTATCATACTGCAAAAATGAATGCCAATGTGCTCGCCGTCTGTATTTCTCAAATCTCTTCATCGGCACTGGCATAAGTTCAACACCCCTTTCCATCAATGCCGTTGCAGCTGCAGACCGTTCAACAAACCTCTCTGACATCTGCTTGAACGACATCTGCACCATGGCTGTGACAGGCAATCCTCTTGCCGACTTCAATAACCCATTGAAAGACTCTGACACGTTTGTAGTCATAATTCCCCATCGTCTGCCACCATCCGCATGCAAAGTCCACTTTTCAGGGTGATGTCGCATTAACCAACAATAGGCTACCTCATCTTCTTGCCTGATAGATTCCATATGCCTCCGGAATTTATGGTGTTGGTGGTCTGTTGCTGTCATCCACATCAAATCATGTAGATCCTTGTTGGGATATGCCTTCTGGAAATTGGCCTTAAAGTGCCTCACACAGTAACGGTGGTATGCATAAGGTTCTTGCCATGCATGAAAGTTCTCCACAGAACTTAAGATACCACCGTTCCGATCAGATATTAGATAAATACCGAAACGCTGTTTGACAACGTGATCTTTCAAGTGGTTCAAAAACAGCGTCCACGTCTCTGTGCTTTCATTGGCACAAACAACAAAAGCTAAAGGAAATATATGTCCATTAGCATCTACTGCCACGACTATCAATAGCTTGAATCGTATTTTCCATAGACATGAGTTCCGTCTATGGATATTACGAGCCGGCAATGCGAAAAACCATCAATTGCTAGTTTAAACGCCCAAAACACGTAACTGAATATATATTCTGGTTTTCCCGGACTCCGCTCAAGATTCTATTCAACAACCGTCCCGGGGTTAAAGTGCTGCAGTGCGGCTATGTACTTTGGCAGAGATGCAAATGACTTATCCCAGTTACCGTAGACAATTTCAAATGCTCGTTTGCGCCCGAGAAATGCCTTTCTTTTCGTAATGGTATGGCCATATTCCTGGTGGACTTTTGTAATGCACTCTTTGATTTTATACCTTATGGACGCTTCGAGGTGCAGAATCAGTACAAGAGAAATCAAGTCAATATCCAAGTTGAAGTGATTCCCGTTGAATGTGTCCATTTCGCATGTGTGGGTGGAATGTATTTACCCACTTTCCACAGACCTGTCTTCTTCTTGGTCGCACGCAACATCCAAGTACATGGCCAAAACCACCTGCGACAAATAGACTTGTATACCAACGGACTTGACTCTTTAACCATCATCTCACGACACTCTTTTACGTTGTGCATTTTACAAGCCCTGCTTACGCGCGCTTTATCAGGAAAATGCATGCCCTTTGCAAGCACCGTTGGTCTAGACTCATCCCACATTGTTGTCGGAATTTCATCAAAATCCCTTGTGAGAGCTTCCACATCCGACATGCTTGGCAAGTTATCAATGTAAGGAATCTCCCTTGAATGAAACGGCACTTCAGACTCGTACACTCTTCGTCTAGGGGGGTGGAGCATACTCTCTCTTCAAATCAGGTCCTTCCTCCTCATCCTCCTCATCACCATCCTCACGAGGAAAGAGTGTCCCGTCTCCGGATTCATCGGCATTGTTGTCGTAATCACTGTTCTCTTCCTCACTCTGTGCATCTTCCAGATTCCGATTTAATACGCCGTATTCGAGAAATTGAGTGAGTACGGGTGGTTCAACTTGCTCGTTTTCACTGCACAACCAACAAAAATATAAGCTACTGAAATTAATAAATACTTTCCATATAGCTATATCACTTCACTTACAAGTCGTAATGTGATGAAATTCCATGATGAACTATGACTCCCGGATGGACCACTTGTAAAATTCATATCCGGCCGGTACCCCTTGTTAAATATATGAGCGTTAATACAAATTCAATACACTAAAAATGTACATAATTAACACAAATGAAAATTGAAGTTTACCACTCCTCTTGTGAATTATGGAAAGCAGGAGATAAATTATTTTCTTGCTGCTCATTCGCCGGCGGTGATAAGGTTAAATCAAGGAAAACTCTTTCATCCGAAACCTGTCCGGCAAAAACTGCTCCAGAATAACCACATGATGACTGGGGGTTATCCCTACTACGCGCAACCTCATTTTTGTGAACGTCTTCGACCTTGACGTACATCTCCAACATTGTGATTACAAGAAATTCCCGGAATTCATCCGGAGTACTCAGAAAATCCCTCAAAGTTTCATCATCGTCGATGTTAAACTCCGAGAAAAAAGCAACTCCTTGCGGAGTGACGGAATACATATATGTTCTTGTTACTTTAAGTATCACTGAACGTTTCCTCACACTCATTTTTTTGCATAACAATGATATCAATTTATCGTGCTCCATTGTAAGTGGTAAATTAACATGACACTGTGCAGGTAAACTGTACCTCACATAGTTATTCTCCATTACAACCTCACCTTCCCAATATAATGAAACCTTTATTCTACGCTCTTCAGACATAATGAAAAAATGTTGGAGAATTTAACAACAAGAAACGTTTGAACGAGACTTAAAATATTTTTTGAAGGATTTTTCCTACAATCCTAACCTCTTTATATAGGAAATGGCTAGCCGGGGATTTTGTTTTATGTATAGCGCCCAAATTCTGTGCGCTATACGCATTTGAATTATTGTTATGTCAGTTGTTATTGGTGGGGCCAAAAAAAGGAGTATAACTTCCAGTTGTTATGCGCTATATGTATAGCGTCGAGTATTTGGACGCTATACCTGGTGTCAGCTTTTTCGGAAGTATAACGCCCAAAAACTGGACGCTATACCTTAACGGAAAAAGTTACCGTTAAGGTATAGCGCCTAGTTTTTGGCGTTATATATAGTATGGTTTTTTTTACCACCTATTTGTGTTCTTTTTGTCCAAAAGGACAATATTAAGGTTCCGGACTCCATTTTTTTCCCAATATACGAAGAAGACTAAGGGTGTGTTTGGTAAGAAGGAAAATATTTTTCAATTTTTTCATGTTTGGTTGGCTTAAATATTTTGGAAAATATTTTCCTTATGAACTCATTTTACTCCAATTGGAGAAAGATCATTATCAAGAGAAGAAAAAATATTCTCATTCTCAACCTTCCCAACCCTCACCAACTCATCTCACACCTAACCCCACCCTACCTCCTCTCTGCAAAAAGTTTTTTTTCTTTTTCAAATTTCTATTTTTTCGTTTTTCTGCCCCATTTATCCCACCCCCTACTGCCCCCACCACTGCATAAAAAAAGTTTTTTTTTACTAATTCTTTTTTGTAACTTACAAATTTCTGTTTTTTCGTTTTTTGCACTCACCCCCCCCTCCCTCACCCCACCCCGCACACATTCAACTTTATTTTTTTCATCTTTTGGTCTACAGGTTCGAAATTTTACAAGTTCCAAAGTTATGAGTTCGGAAGTTTATGTGTTTGAAAGTTTACGGGTTTAGAAATTATAAAGTATACGAGTTCGATTTTGCGGTTTCGAAAGTTTATAAAATTTCTGGGTTCGAAAAGTTGTGTGTTCAAAAATTTATGGCATCATGTTTAGTGTATCTAAATTATTTATGAATACTCTTGAGAAGTTATTTTCCTTAATTTGCGTACCAAACATCGAAAAATAAACAAAATTACTACTTGTTTTTCAAGAAAATATATTTTCCACGGAAAATATTTTCCGTTATACCAAACACACCTTAATTTGTGTAATTTTAAAAGGGAGTAACTGTTAGGAAAATGGAGATACAACCATTGTCTAATTTCAAAAGGAAATAACTATTAGGAAACTTGAGATAGAATAATAAAATCTAGAAAGACTTGTTACATTTTTGAAGGAGTGGGTCGACGAGGACGGTTCGAGTAGGATGGACACACTTCTAGACTAACAAGTTTATAAAGAAGGAGTGCGCATGTCGCCTTAGGCAAAATCCCACATTTGAATGAGAGAGCAAAGTAAAGAGCTTTATAAGGCACAACACAAGTTCACATGGTACTCGAACTTTTCGAGCTCGTTGTGGCATAGTCCGAATGATAAATTTGTGCGGGCCTAGGCCCAAAGCGGACAATATGTGCCATGAGTTTGGGTCGTGAGAAAAATGGTATCAGAGCCTGAAAGCCCATGGCGGAGGGTGGGTTGAGTAGGATTGGCAAGCTTTTAGGCTGACAAGCTTCTGAAGAAGGGGTGCACATGTCACCTTAGGCAAATCCCACATTGGAATGGGAGAGCAAAGTGAACAGCTTTATAAGTCACAACACAAGTTCACGTGATACTCGTGCTTTTCGAGCTCGTTGTGGCATCATTGGAAAGATAAATTTGTGCAGGCCTAGGCCCAAAGCGGACAATACATGCCATGAGCTTGGGTCGTGATAAATATGGTATCAGCTCCGAAAAGCTCATGGCAGAGGGTAGGTCTAGTAGGAATATTGACAGGCCTTTAGGTGACAAGTTTCTGAAAAATGGGTGCACAAGTTAACTTAGGAAATACCGCCTAAGAATATGAGAGAGTTTTGTAAGGCACAACACAATTTATATCGTACATGAACTTTTGGGGTTCAATATAACGTAACCTTAAAGACAAATCTGTGCGGACCTAAGTTTAAAGAAAACAACATATGCCATGAGTTTGGATTGTGACAGTTATGTGATTCTTTGTTTCTTGTCAATGCATTTTTTTAAAATTCATTTATAAGAGAATTATACAATGGTTGAAGCAAGCTGTACAACAACTATTTACACTAAAGAAAAATCCTAAATATGATAGGAACCAGTGATGTATCAACATGATAGTATATGATTATTACATTTATTATGGAATTATTATATAATAATACGTAAATTAATATATACAACTGTATTATGAATATTATGGGAAGAAAAGAAAATTAAAACGTCTTGTTTCATTTCTTAGTTTATGCTCCATAATTAATAGTGTCAACAAATGCGTGATGACAAAATAATAATTGAAATCGAAATCATGTTTCAGATTATTAAGAAGGAACAAAGACAAAAATATAAAACGCACCTAATCATACTTTTTGAATTAAGAAATGGTGCCTATTGGATTTCTTTTCTTAATTATTATATTTTGATGTTTCAACATCCCAATATATCTATTTCTTATCTTTTATTAGTTTATTATAATGGTTATTTAAAAAAAATAATTAAAAATACTTAATTATTAGTTAGTAAACACTTTCTCTAATTTCTTTGGAAAAAAATATAAATTCCTGTGTTTATAGATATTTTTCTTTCTTTTTCTCTTGTGGCCAAGTCTGCAGATACCCCACCTTAGATAATTACTTTTTAATAGTATTAGATATTCTTTTTTTTTTTCTCGTAGATGCTCATACCCTTGAAAATAATTAATTATATTAGACCCCCACCCCAATGCTATCTTCCTTATCAGTGAACCGGAACATAGTGCATAGGTACTCTTCGATGCAGCGGGTACGAGACGACGTGACATACTACGATCACGTACAGAAGTGCTGTCCTTCGTCTCGGCAATATGGAACCTCTCAACAACTCCCGTTCTTTTATGGGGTCCTATCGGGATAGGTAGGCCCAAGCCTTTTCCCTCCCCCCTCTAATATCGTTACAATAATAGGCATTAATGCGAAAAAATTCTATTGACTCACTTGAACTTCTGATAGTGGGATGAATGACCAATCATCCCATGCTAATCTAGTTCGACTCGAACTTCTGTCGGGTCAAACTTCGCAAGATGAATGCAATTAAGACAAGAGGTATATTTACCACAAATCTTGGAAATTCCAAATAGCTTCACTGTTTAAATTTTCTAATGGATATACATAAATTATACACATATTATATTATATATTCGTAAAAAAAAAAAAAAAAACAGAAACATCTAACAAGGCACGAAACACCCCAAGGTTCCAAAAAAGAAGCAAAACTATCCGGATTTGAAAATAGGGAAAATGACATTGTATAGCCACTCTAAAAATAATAGTATATATATATATATATATATATATATATATATATATATAACGTTACTTCTTCAAAATATATTAGCAATAATAGTAGTTTTTGCACACAAGCAAGCGAAATTCTCCAAATAAAACAGCCAATAAGAATAAATATGAACAAGAACGTTCAATACCCAACAAAGCTCACATCTTTTCTTTTTCTTTTATCAGAATTTTATTCAGAGGGTTTTTAATTGAAACCCCATCAAATTTAAGCAAGAAAGTGAATTTGGTAATACCATAAACCCGAAAGTCATTTTTTCTTGGTTTGAACTAACATAATCCAAGAATCACAATAAACCCCAGAAACAGAAAATACCAAGAATAATGATGTGTTATAATCTAGTTCTATCAAATTAAGAATTAAATTTAAAAGGAGAGAAGAATTAACCTAAGTAATCGTCCACCTAATATCTTAAACTAAAAATAGCCGGTGAATATATAATATATGAATTATTTATGTATAATAAATGCATATATATGTATAATCAACATATAATTTACGTATACCGACTAGAAATAGTAAACAGCGAATCTGACCGGCTATTTGTGTAATAATCCCGGAGAAAAAGAAAAAATGTGAGTGTCCGAGAGAAAACTAATTCTCCATCCCTCCATTTCAATTTACGTGGCATCGTGAAGTTTGATTGGTCACACAACATTTTACAAAAAAAAACTGACCTTTGGAAACTTGTGGTCAAAACCGGCCTAAAGATTTTTGTGGCTATATAAAAAGGTTACATTTTTCTTTTTTCAGCATTTCATAGAAAAGTTGTTTAATTGAAACCCATTAAAAATTAAGCGACTTTTGTACAAAATTCAAGAATCAATCAACCCCACAAACAAAAAATACCAGGAACAATACTGAGCCATGAGTAACCTTCTTTAATATATATATATATAT
>ML283545.1:387-11269 GCA_005239495.1 Nicotiana undulata | reverse complement strand
GGTTGGCTAGCCTAGTTCCACGATAGGTGTCATCACGACCTGTTAGGATTTGGGGTCGTGACATTCAAGTTCTCCCCAGAACTCTCAAACAATTCTGTTTCCAGTTCTCTCCATTTTTTCAATTGGGTATTGCTACTTTCAGGTCTGCTCCTTTTTTATTTTTAATTTTCAATTCGTACTGTTTTTCCCTTATTATATTTTCCGCGATCTTATTTGACTTTTGTAGTTAGAGAGTTAGGCGTGAGTTTGAAGATTTTATGGTAGAACTTGGAGTTCTTCGCCGATAACAATAGTGGTCTTTTTCTATGTATTTGTTGCTCTTTAAAGGATGAATCTCTGAGTACAATCTTTATGATATGTATAGAGGTAATAATCTTTTTAAAGTATACTTAATTTTTAGTGTACATACATCTGATTGTCTTTGTTGTGAGTGCTTTATGGGGATATTTGGGGTTGTTTTACTTTAATTTTCTCGATATAATCATATATTTGATATGGTCCACTAATTCGATAAAGTTAAAGCAATAAAGGATTTTATATTTTAGAAGAATTTTCAGGGATAAAATTACACAGTTGAATATGCAGAGATGAATTTTATATTCATGCAAATTACATTTTTCCTCTGTCTTTATAAATTTCATTGTCTGCTTATTTAGGAAATGTTTGTGCTGCTCCCTTTTTCTGTTTGTTCTAAGTGATAAAAAAATATCCAGAAGCTTATTAAATTTTGATCCCAATTTTATGTTTACTGAATTCTGATAAAAGAATTTCTTTACTGAAATTTGATCGATCATCTTTATAGTGAAGATGACGGTCCTCATACAACTTTCTTAATATTTCTCTAAACGCATTTAAAAGTACCCACTTTAGAAGTTAGAGTGCATACTATATTTTTAATTGTGAATTTAACTTTTAAAGGAGTGCAATTAGTTGAATAATTTCTATAAATATGTTAAACTTAACACAACATTATTTGTCGAATAATATAAATTCTCCCTTGATAGGAAAATATTCTCCACAAACATATGGTGAGTTTTGTTCTCCATTTATTTTTTGTAAGATCATGTGATTGATAGCGACCAATCTTAGTTGAAGATAAGAATTTTTCGTGCTACAAAGATAGGTAATCGACTAACCTTCATTCATTGAAAATGAGTAATTATGGATATGGAACAATTTTCTTTTGCTAATAATGTGATGCCTATACTATTAGATCATTGAGCTCTATTTGGCCGAAAACTCAAACCCTTTCAAATGTAATAGTTCTATTGCTTCGCCTCATTTGATGTTTCCAATTCTAACGAGTTCTAACAGTTACTGAAAAATAAATTAAGAATCCTAATATTATTAACTTTGTATTGACATCCTCTCCAACTTATTCCAGTGATTAGTACAAAAAAATATTGATTTTAATTTCTTTTGTCAATTTTAACATTATTCCTCTATCTGCACCAAATAAAATTGTGCATTGTTAAGTTTGGAAAGTATCTATTTGAAATATATTTACAACTCTCTACTTCGTATGGGGTGAATGGATCATTCCCTTCGTTCCAAGTGATAGAGAGAGTAACATAATTTTGGCTAGACTCTGTGTGGGTTCCACTAATAATTTTTGTTTTGTTTTGAATTGGAAAAATATAAATTGACCTTTAAGTTGTATTTAACGACCAGACATACACCTCAACTGACCATTTATCATTTTGACACTTCAAGTGGTTATCAAATGTATCTTGTGAACACCCGAGTTCGGTAGTTCATATGTGTGAGTTACGCTCGCCTCCATTCTTCTTCTCCGATGAGAGATGACATCTCCGCTCTTGTTCATCCCGCCCCCTTTTCCTCTTCCAAAATTATCTTCCCACCTACCACATGTAACAAAATTTACAATATCTTAGTCGAAAAGACAACTTAATTACATAATTATTTGGCGTTGGTAGGTTGAATTAGGTATTCATATAGTTCTGCTACTGATTTCTTTATCATTGTGCTTCATTTCTTACGAAACCTCCGCCAATGGAACTAGGCATAAAAAGTGGAGCTTTGCTACCAGTTGTTAAAAGGAAACTTAATTGGACCATGGAAGATTTTAAATTTTTAACCTCACATGGGAATTGGATATGGTAAATTGCTGGAAATGGGACCGAAAATTTATGGGTGGTCAATTGATATTATTATTGTGTGGTGGCTATTATTAATTATTTTTTATTTTAAGACTGAATGAGAGGAGGTGGATTCACGTCGGAAGGTGAATAAGCTACTGACGTTGCCATGTTTAGGTCAGGAAAGTTTGGTGGTGGAGATGAGTTATTTTGGGAAGAAAGTGGAATTAATGTGGGAAGTATTAAAAATACAATGGACCCACATAAAAGTTATGGTTGATCCACATAAAGTAAGGTTAAATTTTATTTAAAAATGAAAAAACTTAATTTTGAGAGTTTCACGTGCTCAGACGTGAATACAAAACAAACTTTGCTATGTCAGTGTGAGGATTCACGAGAACATACTTCAATTGAAAAGAAGTGTCTAATTGATAATGGGATCATTTGAGGCGTCTATGTGATTATTGTGGAAGCTTAAACATGTTGGTTATGTATTTCACCATTTGAATTTAATTTAGTTTTTATAGAATAACAAATTGTGCATAAATATTTATCTAATTATCTGTTTAGAAAATATTGAAGAAACACAATAATGTTGTTATTATCTATTGATATTGTTGAACTGACTTTTAATTAGCTAAATACTGAATCATCATATTTTTTTTCATTATTTCTTATTGCTCTTCACTTAACAGTTTTTTATAAGTTTACTACATTGATTCTTTGTTGGACTTCTTCCTTCGTGTAAAAATTACAAATTATATGGTTGATAAAACTTCCAACTCCGCTTGTGAGTTGCTTTTAATACAATTAATGACTTTTGCAGGGGACTTCTGGTGCTTTTAGATTTCCTAAAGTTATGATATTCTCACACACTCAACCTTTTCAACAAAGTAAATACACTTGTTAAGATCAAGCACTAAAAAGCATAAAATGTGGACAAAGATGTATGATGGGGTTGAGTTACCTATTTGTCTGTTCTTATATATGGTCATGCTGTTAGAGTAGCTACTTACTAGCTAGAGCTATTGTTATTACTCAGTCATGATGGACGATTATTTTGTATGATTATATTTGGGGATGTAATTTCAAAGAAGCAAAATTCCATTTTCTCGAACAAATTCTGAATATGTATATTCAGAGTAATAGCCAGTCTTCGATGTTATCACTTTTATCAAAAATGGAACTTTATTTCCGTGTTTGTGAAATTGTAGTTATTTAAAGTATGTAGGGATTAAATGTAATTTCAAATGTTGGGCCCTCCCTATGCACGGGCAAACCTCATCTAGTTTTAATTTAAAAAGTTGTGGCTCATGTAGGAAAATAACTGTAACGACCCGGTCGATCGTTCCAAGAGTTTAGCCATGTATCCCCTATTTCCGCTTCATTTTGATGATGATCCAAAAATAAAATTTGTAGCCCTTGATGTCTAGATTTTAGAAAGTAAATACAATAGTAATTTGGAGTTTTGTACAAAAATTTATGACCATTATACTAGAGGTTATCCGAAAGAGTTGGAGAAGGCTGTTGGAAAAATTAGTTCTATGCGATCACATGGAAAAGGCCGCGATCGCATAGGGTTACAGAAGGCTGGTAAATTTTGTTCATCGCGAACGCGAGGCATAGGCCGCGTTCACATAGAGTGATCCGGGCAGAAGTATTTAAACTCCTCCTTCGCGAATTTCAGTCCATTTTTCACCATTGTTGAGCGGTTTTGAAGCTTTTGAGAGGGATTGAAGAGGGAATCAAAGGGAAACATTTAGAGGTAAGATTTTTGACTTCATCACTCGATTCTATGTTGTTTTCTAAGTGTTTAAACCTAAAATTAGTGGAATTAAACCCAAAATTGGGGAAGTTAGGGCATGGAAAATTGGAGGGGCAATTGTGGTCTGATTTTGATGTTCTTAGTAAGTATAGAATCGTGGGAGGATAAGGATTCTAGTTTTGTTATTTATATCAGATTTCAAGATGTGGGCTCGGGGGTCGGGTTTGGCCAATTTCGGGAATTGTGCCTAAATTTGATAGTTTTAAATCGAGCTTCGTTTCCCTAGCATAATTTGATGTTGTAAATCTTATTTTGATAGACTCGGAGAATTTGGAAGCCGATTCGAGGGGCAAGAGCATTGCGGAGTAGCTTTTCGGGCTGGTTTGAGGTAAGTAATGACTTTAAATCTTTTCATGAGGGTATGAAACCCCGGACATAGCATCTTCTCACTGTTTTGGAGTGACGCACACACTGGATGACGAGTGGGTGGCATGCACTGATTGGGGACTTGGACTTGGTCCTTCCCGTGGAAACTATAGGTTGCGTAGTTATTTCTAAAATCATATGGTAAATTGTGTTTTAAGACTACTACTGTATTCTTGGGTTGTATGCCATGTTTGGGGCCTAGTGCCGACCTGTTTAGACCCCTTGAAGACTGTTTACCATTTTTCCTCACTGTGTTAACTTATGATTTGCACTCAGTCATATTATGCTTAACTGATTTCAAAACTCAGTCTTAGTTTCACTATTTTGAAATATAAAATGTTATTTTGGGTCGAGTACCCCGTTTTACTGATAGCCCGAGTGGCTTTTTGAGATGTTTATGACTGCGTGAGGCTGATGGCCTGATTGTGAGGAGATGATATTTGATTGGGCTGCACGCCGCAGCATGTTTCTGACTAAGTGAGGCCAAGGGCCTGATTGTGAGGATATAATATTGGATCGGGCTGCACGTCGCAACATGTTTTATGATAGGCTTGATTTTAGCGGTTGGGCTGTAGGATCCCTTCTGGAGTCTGTACACCCCCAATGAGCGCATGTACCTATTGAGTATGAGTTCCGAGTACCGAGCGACGAGTGATTGAGAGGCATGAGTGACAATGAGGTTGCCCGAGGGGCTGATGCTGAGTGATTGTGAGGTATGCTGAGCGAATGATTCTGAGTGATGATTTGCCCGAGGGGCGGTTTATGATACTTGTTTTGCATGAGTAACTGTTTATGATTCATTTCATCTTTAAGCTAATACTTCTTGGGTATTTTACTGAAATCACTGGAAATCACACTTGTTCAAAGGATGTTTACTGAAACTGGATTTTAAAGCATATTGACTAAATGTATACACTGTAGGAAATAAAGATTTTACTTATTGTGATTCGATGATTTGCTTCTATGTGTTTCTTACTGTTCAGACCTGATTTGTTTTCATTACTACTGAGTTAGCGTACTCATAATTACTCCATGCACCTCTGTGTGCATATTCAGGTGTTGGTACCGAGCATTAGCCATGTTATTACGCACGGAGCCGAAGTCGGGACATCGAGGTAGCTGTCAGCTTCCGCAACATCTCTGCTTTCCCTTTCCTTATTTTTTACTTAGTACTTCGTTTTGAGATTTGTATTATGGCAGTAGTATTATTGGTATCCTTCTTAGATGCTCGTGACATGTTGGCTCTAGATCTTGGGGGATGGTTGTAGATTGTTTAGCTTGTTTGTTTTGCTTAAAAATTTAAAGATTTATATACGTTTTATGAAATGTTGATAACGATTTGGGAAATTTTGAGAAGAAAAATTTAAATATGTGATTGTTGGCTAGCCTAGTTCCACGATAGGATCCATCACAGCCGGGTTAAGATTTGGGGTCGTGACAAGTTGGTATCAGAGCACTAGGTTACATAGGACTCAACAGTCATGAGCAGGTTAGTAGAGTCTTGCGGATCGGTACGAAAACGTCTGTACTTATCTTCGAGAGGCTACAGAACCCTTAGGAAATACAACATTCTTGAATTCTTATCGTGCGAATCCATTTTATTCAGCCAAAAGCGTAACTCTTTGAATTTCTTTGGTGTATTCGAATGCGCACGTGAGCGCCTGGTATCAGTTGTGCATCGACGACTTATGACTTCCATGGACGAGATGTGATTTTTAGCATGTTGATAATGGGCCAGTTTGGAGGACTTGAGGCCGGATTCTGTCTGTGACTTGAGTGCTGAGATTTCGTTTGTGTGAGCACGTGCATTTGGGGACTTATATGTCCGTTTGTGTCCTTATTTATGGGACTTTATGACTAGATGGATACATGGTGAGTGTGATTTGATAGTTAGATGTGTTCAGGTTGTTTGATTGTGACAAAATGAATTGGCGGGAGATGTAGCAATGACCATTGGGTATTTGACTTTTGTCTCGAGTTAGAATATGGCCTCGAGTTATGAGTGTGTTGGAGGACCTCTCATGTTTTTTAGCTATTGAGTGAAGAGTATCCTTCTGTTGTGTTCTGAGCTTCTGGTGATGTCTTTTGGGCCGATCAAATCCCCATCAACATTCATGTATTTGATTAACGGTGTATTCGGCCGTGTTATAACTCATCTGTTATTGTATTCATTGATGGAATCCTGGCGTACTCACGTAGCCAGGGGTAGCATACTCAGCATTGGAGGATGGTATTATAAGGATTTAGGGATGAGAAGCTCTAAGAAAAGTTCCACAAGTGTAAACTTTGGCTGAGTTCAGTGGCATTATTGGGACACGTGGTGTCTAGTGAAGGTATACCTGTGGTCATATGAGTGGGGTAGAGCTTCCAGAAGTTTAAGAATTCTTAGACTTCAGCTCCAGTGTTAATTTTGCCGTCAGCTTCAGGTCCTTATACCGCGTATTGTGATGTCTCGAGGGTAGGTGTTGGTTGTGTTTAGATGTAGAAGGATAAAGTGATTGCGTAATAGCTATGATGTTTGGAAGGGTATAGAGAGAGATCAGTTTGAGGCTAAGTAGGCGGGGCTATCTCCCGCGGGGTGTCCTGAGGTTGTGTGATCCTTAGGTGATTCTGTGGAAAGTCCTTTTTTATCAGAAATTGATATATATTGCAATTCGAGATTAGATTGTTTGTGGAAGTTGGCATGACTATTACAATGGTGAATGTGAGATTTGCATATGATGTGGAATATCAGATGGTTTGTGTCATATGAGCTTATGAAGGATTTAGTTGAATTTCACTGCAGTATGGTGGCAGTGATAGTGTATGGGCATCATGAGTTATTGTTTGTCTTGATATTTGGGCTTTGAGCCAAATGGAGGAGCCCGTCAATGATAAGTTGATTGCACGATTATGTGTTGTAGTGGTAGGATCGAGGTATATTGGTGAACCGGATATGACCTGTAGCAGTGGAGACTGGGAATGACTCGAGTAATGGAAAATTCTTCGATACAGGTTGGGATGTACTCTACGGGTAATGTACCTTATTGAATGATTGCGTTGAAATTGTAAAAAGTGTAGTGTGTGCAGTGTATGAGTGTGCTTGTTGCTTCAAAGGCGTGGATTACTTTCCGAGTATGTGGTTTGCAAGCGAGGTCAGATCGTTTTGTTTACTTGGTTAGTGTAATTGAAATTGTGTAGAGTGAATGAAGTTCGAGAATGGTTCAGACACATTCAAGGTTATATGTAGCGATTGAGGATCTTCAAGGTGTGAATTGGCTAGAATTGAGATTTACGAGGAAGATGCCAAGGCTTGCGGTGTATTTACATTATCATGGATTCTATCTATCAATATTAGGAGAGTGAAGGTAATGACTTTAAATTCGTAGGAAGTCTCTTCAGGGTAAGTATTTCTAATGTGATGCTTTTGGGGATATTTGAGAGAGTACTCAGCGGCTTATGAGCCTTAGACAGTATATTTTATGCTCGGGCTTCATGCGGTGATTTGGATTGAGAATTGCGATATTATGGCAGGAGGAAGTATCAATTCGAAGGTAAGTCAGAAGGAACTTGAATAAATAGGAAATCTTGGTAGTAGGTCGGATCACCATGATAAAGGATATGATTAGTTCTATGGGTGTTATGAAGTAATGAGTTGTTACAGGTGTTTCTTGGCAGTTCTCTTGGGATTTGGTGGCAGGCGTAGCTTGGGTGAGTTAGAAGGATTATATCCTGACGGTTGGTATTGTACAAATGTGATTCCTAAAGTCCTTGACGGTTTCTACCACAGTTAGAGATGTATATTTTCTACTGGCGTGAGGGCCATGTGATGTATAGTGATTTTGCTTCTAAATGGGATCAAATGGAAAGTTCCTGGCTAGTTGGGTATGTAATTGCTTGTAGCTCGGAAGGAATTATGAAGTTTCCATATTTATCATAGGAGGGCATGGTGTAGGCGGCATATTGTGTAGGGTTGAGATTTACATGTGTGAGGTTACGGTTTAGATATGGAGGGAAGGCCATAAATTCTTAGGCAGCACGAGCAGTTCCATATGACTAGGTAGATGGTATCATTAATTGGTGTGACTGGATGAGGGTATACATTCAGAAATGGCAATGTGTTTAAGGCAATTTGTTTGAGTAAGGGTGCTTCATTGGTGTTACTGTGCTCTTTTGTTGGGTCACTACTGATATTCAAGGTTGCTTGGTGTCACGGAAGAATTTTAGGGGTATCCCTCGTGGAATGATTGAGTATTAGAGGTGTTATATATTCGAGCGGTGAAAATGGGATCAGATATGGTGATTCGTGCGCTTCATGGACTTCGAGACTAAGAGTCCTCATAAACAGGTTATTTTGTGGTTGTGGACTGTGATGATGCGAGCAAAGCTAGTCAGATGTTAGCATGTACCATGATTCAGTCATTGTGAACTTTCGATGAGTTATCTATCTATTGCGGTTGACCAAAGTTGACTTAGGGTTCATTGGTAGGCCCAGTATGGGTGGGCGTTCTTCACCTGGTCGAAATTGTTGACTTCAAATTTTTGTTTTTGAGGGATGTACCATTCGATTGGCATTGAGTTTATTCGTGGTCTGGAGTGGTGTATGAGTTACCCTTCGGTGTTGTGATTGTTAGTTGTTTGCACATATGGTGTGGATCTATTTGGGATTCATAGCGAGATTTGAGTAAGGTAAGTGATTGGGTATTGTGGGATTGAGACGTATTGGTCATGTTCTTTCGGGTTTGTGTGGCATGGTGTCGCCCGATTTCCCGTGGTTATGGAAATGCACCTTGAGTACTTGATGCCGGATTGCTCATGGTTATCGATTTTGAGAAAGGTGGCTTGAGTATTTCATGTGGACCAGCGCTTGGATGGGATCACGCATTGTAGCGGAGTTAGGTAGAGGTAAGCTCCTTGGTGTCATATTCGAGTGTTCTGATTTTACAATGTATGCCAGGCTTTTAGCATGATGTGGTAATGGTAAGTGTTAGTGGTAGGATAGTCTTCTCGTGTGAGTCTTTTTTTTATTTTATGAATTGAGCTCTTGGGATGTTTCTATTGAGTGCAGGAGTTGCACAAGTTATGGCTCTAGATGGTATTGATGCTGATCGGACGAATGGTTGATGGTTTCTACATGTTTCTTTCATCATCGGCAGTATACGGAAGTGTTAGAGCAAGGCATTTCTTGATAAGAGGATATGTACCAGTATTGGGTGGTTTTGAGCAGCTATTGTGATTAGGAGTTATCGGTATGGGTGGTTGAGTCATGCGGTATGTTATGTGATTTCATCTTGGGTTACGAATATGGCTTGATACAGCGTGTTCGGACTATTTCAGCTTATAGTCGTGGAAATTTGATCTTGTAAATTATTTCAGAAGTGGAAACTTGGTTCTAAGGTTTATGGGTTAGGATTGGATTTCGAAACTTCAACTGTGTGGTGCTATTGGATCTATTTGGGGTAGGGTGACGTGGGGTCACCTCTGAATATGTGCATGGTAGGTTACTGTGATGACCCAAAAGGTCATCTTACATAATTTGAGTTGTATCTGTGTTCCGAGGCTCCGAGAGCCTCCGTTAGTCTCACCTCGTTATGCGTGTGGAGCCCGGGCGTGTAGCCGGGAAGCTATTATGTGATAAGTTGATGAAAATGAGTTTTGATAATTAATGAATGAATATAGTTGACTTTGGTTGGTAAACCGACCCGGACCCGTGATTCGACGGTCTCGGAGGGTCCGTAGGAAAATATGGGACTTGGGCATATGCTCGGAATCGAATTCCGAGGTCCCAAGCCCGAGAAATGAATTTTTAAAGAAAATTGTTTTATGAAAATAATAAAGGATTTTGATAATGAATAATTACGTGAAAACCGTATTGCCGGGCCCGTATTATGGTTCCAGAGCCCGGACCAGGTTTATTATATGTTATGTGACTTACCTGTGAAATTTGGTGTAAAACAGACTTGAAATGAGTGGTTTCGGATCAAAAAAATGAGACTTTGAGGTTTTAAAGAACTAGAAATGTGGCTTGGAAAGTAGTGATATGTTCCCGAGGTCCGAATGGGATTCCGAGATCGGGAATAGTTCCGTGGTGTTAATTATAACTTGTCTGCAAAGTTTGAAGTCGTTCCGAGCAGTTTAGGCCGGTTCGGCGTATTGAAGTGAATTCTAGAATTTTAAAGTTCTTAAGTTTGATTAATTGGATTTTGAGGTTTAATTATGTGTTTTTGATGATATTTTTGATGATTTAAAAGCTTGAACAAGTTCGTATGATGTTTCGGGAGTCGCGGGTGTTTTTGGTTTTAAGCCCCGAGGGCTCGGGTGAGTTCCGGGTAGCTAACGGGGTGTAAAAAGTTAGAAAATATGGTGTGATGTTGCAGGTTTCTGGTGTCTGGTGTTTTCTTCTCTGCGATCGCATCCCTTGCTCCGCGATCGCAGAGGTCTGTCCGGGTCCCTTCCGCGATCGCATTCCTTCGACCCGCGATCGCATTATGTGACGTCCTAGTGTTCCGCGATCGCAAACCTCTACCTGCGATCGCATAGGGTCAGCCAAGCTATGCTCCGCGATCGCGACTCCTCTTCTGCGATCGCAGTGAGTTAGGACCAGACTCTCCGC
>MDKH01032804.1:0-13225 GCA_005239495.1 Nicotiana undulata | reverse complement strand
ATAAAATCATCAAAGGCCCCTGTTGATTGTCATTCTTTGCTCCAGTAAACACTGCACCCTCAGCTTGTTGCTCAACAGTCCTGTTTTCCATTAGTTCTGGATGTAACCTCCAGCACTCATTCATAGCATGGCCTTGTATTTTGCATTCTCTACAGTATTTTGGTAGGTAGTCGTATTTAATAGTCACCCATTCTGTCCGCACTCCTCCAGTCGCCTCATTCTTTATATCCATGCGCACCTTCTTAGGCAAATCATTTAACAAATCAACAAGAACCTTTACTCGCGCACAACTCGGTCTTGTTTTATTAATCGTAGCCATATCAAGATGAAGCGGCTTACCCACAGCTGCCGCTAATGAAAAAAGACACTCCTTGACGAAAAATGTAGGCAATAAATTGGGGAACGATATCCAAGCCATCACCTTCGACGTTTCCTCCCCGGGCTTGAATTTTGCGTCATATATCAAAGTTCGCAATTGGTATTCACGACCTACCTTGTCCTTCACGTAATACACACTTCTCGACGTAAATTCAATAAAATCTTGAAATAAAGTCAGTCGTATTAATGCATGTCGGTCGCGAAGGAATCCAATGCTACATTCTCCTTTAATTCCACATTGAAGCGGCACAATTCGACGTAATTCATTAATCTCCGGCCACCCATATGCAAATTTGCAAACAACTGCGTATTGCAATCCTTCAATTAAGTTCATACGATCCACCTCTGCTTCTGTGAATTCCACCATGGGCTGACCTTGCAACAAAACTGGCCGGCGCAAAGAAATAGGCTCAACTGGGCACTGTTTCATCGATTTCCCTTGCACTGTTGCATTGATTGTGGCTGGGTTCAAAATTTTTGAGTAATCAAGAGGTTGGGTTGTGTTTGTATTGGACGTATTTGGTTGGGCGAGGGTAGGGGGGGGGCTGACCAGCCTGTTCCGGTGGCTGGCCGCCGGCCAACATGGCCATGGCAGCGCTGAAGCAGTAAAAAAGAAGAAAATCGCCTTTTCTCCAGAGCTTCTCTCTCCTAAGCGTGGGTTTTGGTTTTTGGTTTGGGGTTTTGGGGTTTAGGACCTAATTGGTTTTTTATTTATAAAGGCAAAAATTAACAAAGCGTCTGTGTTGTCCTACTATAAGTAGGACTATAAAATATGAAATTACATAACTCCTATTATCAAAATTGGGCTTGATGACCCCAATAATGATATCACAAAATGAGCCGCTACTAGCGTTACCTAAAAAGTTAAAAAATAAAACTAGCCTATATAAATGATGATCGAGCCCAAGGAACCCATGTATCTCCTGTTGAATATCCATATTGCGTGTGCTGCCTAGCCATATTGCTATTGCTGAGTAGTCCATGAAGAGTTTGCCTAAGTAGGCCAAAACATCTGCTGCAAATCTTACTGCCCAGTAGGTCAAGGTTGAGTGTACTGCCCATCTTTGCGCCCATATATTGCTTATGAACCATGTATGTATCCATGTGTTATCTCCATGAGTGTATTCCCTGTACATCCTAGTTGCTGTAGCTGCTGAGTATTTTGTCCCGTATGTATCCAAAACACCTTTTGCAAACTGCTGCCTCGAAATAGCATACCTTGCCAATCTGATCATTATGTATGATTGCCCATGTCTTTTGTAGTATTGTCCATCTGCTGTATCGTGTATATTGTACCTGTCAAAGCTTCCTGTGTGTCCACATATGTGTTTGTGTTGAGAAACTTGTAATAATCCATTGGGAACCATTGCAAATTGTCCATGAAAATAGCTTCCTCGAAACATAACTTCCAGAATATCAGCTTCAATCCAGTTGCATATGTGTTCCTTGACTGGTGAAAACTGTTTCGAGTCCTCATTAGTCCCTGTTGTACTCCAGTGTCTCAAATTTGTATAATAGGATTTCCAGGTCATTCGTAAATTACTCCACCAGGTGGCTTGTAGTTGCGTGCATATGATCTGGTTCAAACTCTGCTCCTTCGATGTCCTAAATTCCATTTGTTTGGCCTTTATGCCCAATATTTTGTGAATCCGTCTCCAAGCTATCATGCTTGTGCCAACTATCGATACTCCTTCAAGGGACTGAGCTGAATCAGCTAATACCACCCTTTGAAATAGGGTTTAGGGTTTTTTTTTTTTTTTTTTTAAACCACTAGGCATTGTGCCTGGTGTTGATTTTCATATTTCTGTAAACATAAGGTACAAGAGAAAAGGAGGGGGGCATAAACCTGACCTCCATGATGAAAGACCATTTGAGCATCAAACATTGATGTCCAAGTGGTTCCTGAATACTATGGTGAATCAATCCTCTGATGGAAAACCTAAGTTCTATGAGACTTAGGCATGGGAATACAATGTGAACTAAACTTAGGACTATACAAAAGATCATGAGTAGTCCTAGTGCTACCAAAAAAAGAGTATGGAACAGACATTTCCATATACAAAGGGCACTACGACTAATATGGTTACATAAAGTCCTAATGTAACTATGCAAAAAATGGCACAAGATCTTCAATGTAGCTTTATCTTGAGTAAAAGCAACTCTGAAGACCTCATGTAGAGATGACCAAAGGATATGTCGGGGCTGCTGGATCTGCTTGCTCCTGATCTTCAACTCTGCTTCATCTTGGAGTAGAGAAGCAATTTTGAGGGCTGCATGTACAAATGACCAGAGATAGGGTGTTGTTGTTGAGTCTTCCTGTTGCTGCATGTAAGTGTGTGGATCAGCAGACATGTCTGCTTGCCTGAAGAGGTCTGCTGGCTGCTGTGACTGACAGAAAAGAGAGAGCATTGTCATATGAATTTCCTTGTGCTGAGTGATGGTGTTGAGATCATTGTTGTTCTGAAAAATTATCCTGTTTCCTAGGTCGGCATCTGTATGTTCCTGCTGACTGGAGGCTAGCCTTGGTGCTGAAGAAACCAATTGGTACCCTCTCAGTAGATTGAGCATAGACAATGCTAATACCACACACTGAGATTGTTCCAATTGGCCCATGTGGTTGACAGTCCTGGGCACTAGCCTATCCTGAAATGGTGTAGTTAACTCAGGATTTATGATATTCCAATGAGTACCTGCAAACAAAGAAAACAAGATTAACATGTAACAAAACCTGTTTCCAGATTTTGAGTACTGGAAACAGGCTTTAATTTTGGTCTGTGTTGGTTGGAGAAAGGGGTGGCTAGGGGGTTGATTCTTGTGTATCAGTGATTGGTGTTTGGAGAGAGTATAAGAATGATGTGTAAGGGTGACAAAGGGGTTAGGGAGTACAGTCAGAAGGGGGTTCATGTGTGAGGCGAAGAGAGAGGGGATAACAGGGAACCCGATAAAGGTTGCATCTTTAGTTGAGGAGAAGGTGTTTGCAACTAGGTCTGTTGCTTTAACAAGAAGGTAGATGCAATTAGAGGGGCCCTGGTTTCTCTCTTCATTGCCATGGGACACAGGTGCTCTTTCTTTTTTCCTGGTGGATTCCCCTGCAAAAGAAAAACCAAAGTTAGTTAAAACAGGGGTGTGTTGTGTTTTTGGTTGTGAGGGGAGATGCATCAGGTTCTTGTGTATGCTGATGCATTCTGATTGGAAGAAAAGGATGTTAGCTGGTGTAGTGAGTGTGGTTGTGATTGAGTTTGGAGGTTGGGCAGCACCTAGGTTCTTGTGTAAACTAGGAGTGCTTGAGAGTTGCCATGTGGGGTATTTGGGATTGTGATGTTGGCATGGAATTGGACAGTTAGGGAATGGCTGGAGCAAAAAGGTTTGCTTTGCATTGGAGATTCTATACTGGTGAAAGGTGTGGGAAGGTGATTTAGTCTTTTTTAATTTGCTCAGCTGGTTGTCCTGCTGAGTGTTTGTTGCTCGATGGTGCTGAGGGGTCACATTGTTATTTGGGTGCATTTGCAGCCTATATTTTTGCTCCAGGAGATTGAATTTTGGACCCTGGAGCCATAACATAGACTTCAATGTTCCATCGATGGCAAAAACCTGCAAGAGAACAAACATTATTAGCATAAAAGGCTTGGTCATTTGGGAGGTGTGGAAGAGGAAAAACTGTTTGGTGGAGCTTGTATGCTAGATGATTTTTTGTGTCTGAAGGCTGGGGTCTCCCTTTGATCCAGTAGTACTTGTCCTCTGATGTGTAAAGGAAGCTCAGCAAGGATATTGAAGTGTGCTATGTGAGATAGTTCATGGCTGAGTTTGGATAAAGAATCAGCAGGGGAATTGGCTTCTCTATATGTGTGGGTGCATTTGAAGTGAACACATTGTTGGCTCATGTGTTGAAGTTGATGGAGATGAGTCTGTATGTTCCAAGGGGGCTGGGACTCATTGTTGATCCAGTTGACTAACAGACAGGAATCCACTTCCAAGTGGATACTGGTGAATTGGTTCTCTAAGCACCATTTCACTCCAAGTAGGGCAGCCTTGGTTTCAGCAAGATTGTTAGTGCCATAACCAAGGGGGGATGCCACATCATAGATAAGATTGCCTCTATGGTCTCTTACTATAGCTCCAGCTCCAATTCTTCCTGGGTTAGTGAGGGCACTACCATCACTGTTAATTTTGACAAAGGGAGGATCAGGTTTGAGCCATTGAACTTGCTTTGTGATTGTGACATGTTGGAGCTTTTCGACTAAGCTACAGATGTTCCTCCAATCAGGTGGCCAATTGATCTGAGGATATGAGTCCTTAAGAAGGAGGAGAATATCTGACTGGATTGCAAAGAGGACTCTAGTAACAGATGAGGACCTTGTTCCATACTTGGCTCCACATCTATTTTTCCAAAGGTTCCAGCATACTATGATTGGCATTGTGTCCATGAGCAATTTGTGTACAGCATTCTTTGGCTTTATCAACCACCATTTCATTAAGAGCATGGGCAATAAGGAATGGTTAAGTTGTAGACCAATAGTGGGGGCTATCTTTTTCCATACAGCTTTAGCAAAGGGACCATTGCTGAAAATGTGGTTAACTGATTCTCCTTGGGGATTTTTGCAACAGACACACTTGGTCACTGTAGGGTATCCAAATAAAACTACCCTGTCATCAGTCGGTAACTTATTCCTGAGGGCTCTCCATAGGCAAAAGGACCATTTGAAAGGGATTTTTTTGTGCCAGATCTTGGAGTTTGAGAACAGGTATTGTCTTTTATTCCTGGTAATTTCCCAGGCTGATGAACATGAGAAAACACCTGAAGTAGTAGGGGTCCAAATGGCTTTGTCTGGCAGGTGAGGATTGTAGTGGATTGGGATTTGGATGATAGCAGGGATCATTTGGGGAGGTACAATCGCATTTAACTTTTGAAGGCTCCATTGTCCATTTTCCCAAAGGTTGGATACAAGAGCTTTACCAGGTTTAGGAGTGGTTCCCTGTCTGTGATTAGCTAGAGGACCATTGCCTAGCCAATTGTCCCACCATAAACTGCTATCACCTGAATGTAATCTCCATTGGATGTGTTGCTCTGCCTCTTTTTTGTTATTCATTAACCTCCTCCAAGTTTGGGATTGTCCTGTATCCCATTTCTTTGACACAGGGTGGGATCTTTGACAATACTTGGCCATCAGGAAATCACTCCACAGAGTGTGAGAAGATCTGAAGTTCCACCATTGCTTCAACTCCATAGCTTTGCAGACATCATGAACACTTCTAACTCCAATGCCCCCTTCATGTAATGGGTATGTCATTTTGGACCATGAGGCCCAATGGTATTTGTTCCTATCTTTGTCTACACCCCAGAAGAATTGGGCTGCCAATTTCTCAAATTGTTTGAGGACTGTTTTAGGAGGAGAGACTGCAGAGAGGAGATGGATGGGGAGAGACTGGAGGACATGCTTAATTAAAGTGACTCTGCCTCCATAAGAAAGAAGTTTGCCTTGCCAGCCTCTGATTCTACCAATGGCTTTAGAGATTAAGCCATTGAAGTAGGAGATCCTCTTTCTTCCTATGTATAATGGGCAGCCCAGATATGTGATTGGAGAGTCCTTCCTGGTAAATCCTGTGATTTGCTGAATCCTGCTTACATTGTAGTGGAAGACACATGATGGGGTCATAAAATGACTCTTGTGCTTGTTGATTTTCTGTCCAGATGTGGCTTCATAATCACTCAGGATTTTCATGATCTTGTGAAGGGAAGTTCTACCTCCTGAAGTGAATATGATAATGTCATCTGCAAAGCTGAGGTGGTTGATTTGGGGTCCTCTTTTTTCCATGTAGAAGCCATTGAAAAACTGATCATGGGAGAGATTGTTGAGCATTCTGGACAGAAGGTCAGCTCCTATAATGAAAAGAGCTGGAGCCAATGGGTCTCCCTGCTTTAGACCTCTTGTGGATTTGAAGAAACCATGCCTAGTACCATTCACAATGACTGAATACCAATTGTTGGACATTGTCCTCCAAATCATATCAATGATTATTTCGCAGAACCCCATTCTTCTTAACATGATACAGGTAAATGCCCAAGAAACTCTATCATATGCCTTTGCCATGTCAAGTTTGATAACCACATTAGCCCCAGGGTTAGGTTTCTTGATGCCCTGAACTATCTCTTGTGCCAGCATGATGTTTTCAGATATGTTCCTCCCTTTGACAAAGCCTGATTGATTGGGGGAAATAATCTTAGGAAGAATTGGGGCCAATCTAGTACAGATGACCTTGGAGATGATTTTGCTGAGGAAGTTACTGAGACTAATTGGCCTAAATTCAGTCAAAGAGTTGGGGAATTCCACTTTGGGCAGAAGCACTAGGCATGCATTGGTCATGTACCTGGGCATACTGCTGCCTCTAAAGAAAGCCAACACCACATTGTACAGATCCTTGCTGATGATGTCCCAGCATGTTTGGAAAAACTTTCCATTCATGCCATCAGGACCTGCAGCACTGTTTGGATTCATTGAGAACACTATCTCCTTAAGTTCCTTCATGGTGGGATCACTGATGAGAGTGTCATTGTCTTCAGGAGACACCAGGTGAGGGATACAGTTCAGGAGATCTTCTCTGATTGTTCCTCCTGATTCAGTGAAAACCTCTTCAAAGTATTCACATGCAGCTTCCCCTATTGCCTCATCCCCCTGAATCCATTCTCCTTCTTCATTTTTGATCTTGTGAATGAACAATTTCCTTCTTCTCCCCCTGATTAAACTGTGGAAATACCTTGTGTTAGCATCCCCTTGTTTGAACCAATGGAGTTGTGTTTTTTGCCTTAAAACTGCTTCTTCAGTCTTCAGATATCTAGTGTATTGTGCTTGAGCTTCCTGTAAATAGGTCCTGTCCACAGGATCATTAGTGTTCAACCATTTCTCCTCTGCCTGTTTGACCTTCTGCTCAAACTCTTTGGGAAGTTGAAAGATATCCCCATATTGTTCTCTTGACCATATACTCAGTGCTTTGGAAGTAGCTTTCATTTTTTGGTGGAAAATCCACATAGGGTTCCCTGTAACTTGGCTGGACCAGACTTGTTGGACCAAGGGGAGAAAATGTTGGTTCTCAGTCCAACAATTGAGGAATTTGAAATACCTTTGAGCCTGTTCCTGTCTCACATGGAGCTCCATTAGCAAAGGGGAATGATCTGAACCTGCTGCTGCTAAATGGGTGATTGTAGTGGCTGGAAAGGAGGTTAACCAATCATCATTAACCAATCCCCTGTCTAACCTTTTCCACACAATGGAGCAGGGACCCCTGCCATTAGACCAGGTATATCTGGTAGGGCTGTGCACGGATCGGATTGGATCGGATTTAGCACATTTCGGATTCGGATTTCGGATTTCGGATTCTAGAAAATGCAATCCGAATCCGATCCGAATTATATCGGATCGGATTCGGATTTTAAAGTTTGGATCGGATCGGATTTCGGATCGTAAATGCCTCAATGTTGCAAACTAATATGTATATTTTCTTTGTAAAAGAGGCAATGCATTAAGAAAAATTCATGTTTATACAATTATGAGAGTACTATGGCGCCAATATAGCTAACTCTAGCAATTGTAAAGGTAATAACTTGGAGGAAGATGTAAAGAAAGTACTGACTATCCGAAATTAAAGTATAGTATTTATACATTGCCTAATAATTTCGGATTTCGGATCGGATCGGATTAAAATATACCAATCCGAATCCGATCCGAAATCCGAAATTTTTATAAACACAATCCGAAATCCGGTCCAATCTGAAATCCGAAATCCGAAAGTGAATGGATCGGTTCGGATTTCGGATATCCGATCCAAATGAACAGCCCTAATATCTGGGTCCATAGAATCCCAAATCTGTTAGCCCACAGTCTTCCATCATAGAGAGGAACTCAATGCTTTTGTTCATTTGGTAAGGAATGCCCCCTATTTTTTCTTCAACAGCTGCAATCACATTAAAATCTCCAATGACACACCAAGGGGTATGACATATGGATGCTCTTTGTCTTAGTGTATCCCACAGGGGTCTTCTCATCAATGGTTTGCATTTGGCATAGACAATTGTTATCAAAAATGCATCAACAGCTTCAGTATGTTTAAGTGAAATGGTAACTTGTTGATCATCTTGGTCCAAAACTTGCCCAATGAAGTCATGGTCCCAGAAGATCCAAATTTTGTTATTGGTATTGGCCACAGCCTGGTGCATGGACAATTGAAGTCTAAAAAGGTTGAGGTGATTGGATTGTAAGAATGGTTCAAGGATAGCAATGAAAGAGAGATGGTGGATTTTTTTCAGAATTTTGAGCCTTTCGATGGCTCCAGAGGTTCTGATGCCTCTAGCATTCCACATGATTGTACTAATCATTAAAAATGGGAGGGGGATTTGTGGTTTGGTGGGACACTATTACTCCTGGCTACTTTGCTTCTGGTGATTCTAGGAGAAGGTTTCATTTTGGTATTGGATCTTTGAGAGGGTCTTTGGTCCTGATCAGGAGTTCCATTGGTAACATTAGGAAGGAGACCACAGTGGTGATCTTCTTCACTTTGATCACTATCATGCATATTCTCTTCAAACTCTCCAGTCATCTCATCTTATGAAAGAATTGGCCTGTACTCATCTTCCTGAGGTGAATATCTGTTGAGGGGACATTCTTCAAAGACAACTTCCAAAGGGATTGGGGTGTCATTCCCTACATCTGGACTGATAGAAGCAGTGACATGGGTAGGGGTTAGAAGAGGCTGGATAAGGACAGGATCCAATCTTGGATCATTGTGTAGGGGGGATTTAGCATTGGCTTCTTGGTTTCCATCTTCAGAAGTGGAAATGTGGGTGTTTTGAGGGGTAGATTTCCTTTGTTCAGAGGGTTCAGTGATGGTGATTCCTGCTTGTTTTCTCAGAGCTTTTCTTTTCTTTTGACTATGTTTGTTTTTGGATTGTGGGGATTGGAGATTAAAGTCTGAATGAGCATGAGCTTTCCCTTTGAGGAGCCTTTTCAAATGATCATCATTTGGAGCAGGTATATCATCTTCAGAGCTGATATTTTCAACGACTTGGACCTGGTGAGGATCAGTGGTAGCAGGAGGAATATGGTCCATCCTAGGGTCAGCCAATTGTGCAGCAGCACACTCATGCAAAACATGAGGAATACCTCCCCCATTAGGAACCCCATCCTGTCCTATAGCTAAGGTCTCCTGACTCACCTCCTTTCCTCCATAAACTTCATTAACAATATTAGAGACCAATGGGTGCATGGGAGGGGTACACTGAACCTGAGCAACAGGATCAGTACCAGGAGGAGGGCCTCCTGGATTTTCAAGAGGAGGGATGGGGGTAGAACCTGTGATCTCAGTAGCAGGCACATATGCTGATTGTTGTTGTTGTTGTGTAGCATCATCAGTGGCCTGATTGTCCTGAGTGTGAAGTTTGGGAATGTAAACCTGCTGCTGCTTTTTGTGCTGAGAATTTCCTTTGAAATTCTTCCTTTTTTGAGTTTGCCATTCCTCCTTAGGGAGTTCATTGTTTCTTTGGTATTCTGCAGGTCTTGGTTTGACAACTTGGTCTGACTCTTCACCCTTTGCTTCCTTAGATGATTTGTCTGTTGAATGCTGCTGACTTGTTCCTGCTTTTTCATTGACCCTGCTAGGTTGTGAGGGAGATGGGATTGTACTATCCACTTCTTTTTTCTTTTGAGTCTCTAAGTCTTTAGCCCTGCCTGGACATGCAGCTAATGAATGGCCTAGATGCCTGCAGTAAGTGCAATAGGAAGGTAGGCTATCATACTGAACTTCTATCCATTGCCCATCTCCATTCACATCCTTATCATCATCATACCCCAACCACACATGAGAAGGTCTCTCTTTGGTTAGATCAATTTGCATCTTCACTTTCACCATGCTACCCCTGGTTTTTTGGAAGGAAGCAAGGTCCAAAAATAAGGCTTTTCCTATAGGAGATAACAGAGGGGTGAGGATCTCCATATAGTACAGATGCCAAGGCAATTCAGGGATCATAACCCAAACAGGAACAATTGGGGAATCCTCATTGGGTTTGAAAATGGGATTCCAAGCTTCAATCTTCATCAATTGGCCTTGAATATACATTTGCTGCTTGGACCATACAGTAGAATGGTCATATTCATTATCCAAGTCAATGTAGACAGTTCTTGCATTGAAGTGTGCTATTTTAACAGCTCCTCTGAGTTCAGTCTGTGCAATGAAGCTTCTCCTGATGGTTTCCATCCTGGGCATAGTGTGTTGAAACTTGCCAACCACTGTGTACTTACACCTGTCAGCAAACTTAATCATGTAGTCCTCTTTCTTGAAGATCACTGCTGGCTTGCCCTGCTTAGTTGTGATTACAGGGGTGGCAAACTGGATAGAGGATTGTTCAGCTTCATGTCTAGCTCTCAGTCTAGTGACATATGAGTGAGTGATTGTAGGAGGGGGAGGGGGCAATGTCTTGGTAGTTGTATCAGCATGTGGAGGGGGGTTGCTAGGGGCTTGTTTGGTCTGTGTGTTGTCTTGTGGTGCTGTGTTATTCCCTGATGGTTTAGTAGCTGATTTGGGGTTCCTTTTGGACATTTTTGGCTTATCAAAGTTAGCTGATACTTTAATTGGCATACTAGTGCTGGGGAGTGCTGGATTTGAAGATTGGTTAAGGGGAGCAGAGGTGTTATTTGGGCCATTGGTATCTATGGTGTTATGGTGAACTTCTTGTGGTTGGCTTGTTGCTGCAGCAACACCCTCATTGGCCATTGCATTAGCCTTTGAGAGAGAATGAGGAAGGGTTGAGGCTGGATTGCAAGCAGTTAAGTCATGGCTGCTGGGAGGTTTCAAGTGCACTGACAGACCTGTAGAGTGGGCACTGGTAGGTTGAGCTGTATTGAGGTGATTTTGTGGCATATTGTGGTCCATGTGTGAGAGAGAGAGTGTGGTGAGGTCACCCCCAGCTACCTGAGTTTTGAAGCTCATTGGGACAATAGGTCGAACACTATTATCTGGCAGGCTGCCTGAGTTGGTTTTTTGGATTGTTGTGGAGTTTGGCTCAATGAAAATTGTGTTTGACACTTGGGAAATGTTCTCTTGATTGAGATAAGCAACTTGGCATTGGGTTTGGGTCATTTGGTATTCATTAGAAACCTCCCCGACCAGATGGTACTCCCCTGTGTACTGG
Source organism: Nicotiana undulata (assembly GCA_005239495.1). Taxonomy (NCBI): domain Eukaryota; kingdom Viridiplantae; phylum Streptophyta; class Magnoliopsida; order Solanales; family Solanaceae; genus Nicotiana; species Nicotiana undulata. The sequence continues at coordinate 1,671 of MDKH01032804.1, read as the reverse complement.
GCTTGATCATGGGGGTTGATTATGTTATTAGAATGAGATGAAAATTGGCATACCTGATCCTTGAATGATGTAGATGAGATCCCAATTGGCACTTGGCCACAAAGAAGCTCAGAAGAGGGGTTGGCATTTCGTCGAACACTGTCATCTGACAGTGTGTCTGGAATGGTTTTTTGTAATGTTGTGGAGCTGGGGTTAATGAAAATTGGATTTGCTGCTTGGAAAACATTCTCCTGATTGTGAGGAATAACTTGGCATTGGTTTTGGACCATTTGGTATTCGTTTCCATCCTGCCCGGCCAACTGATGCCTGACTGGGGCTTTTGCTTGATCACAGGGGTTGGTTATGTTATTGAAATGAGGTGAAACTTGGCACAGCTGATCCTTAGTCGATGTAGATGAGATCACAATTGGAACTTGGCCACCAAGAAGCTCAGAAGAGGGGTTGACATTTCGTCGAACACTGTCGCCTGACAGTGTGCCTGGAATGATTTTTTGTAATGTTGTGGAGCTTGGCTTAATGAAAATTGGGTTTGTTGATTGGAAAACATTCCCCTGATTGAGGGGGATCACTTGGCATTGGTTTTGAGGCGGTTGGTATTCATTTCCTCCCTCCCCGACCAACTGGTGCATATCTGTGAGTTTTGTGTGATCATGGTGATCATTTGCATTGATGGATTGAGCTGAAACTTGGTATGTCTGATCCTTGGACAATGTAGAAGATAGCATCACAGCCATTTGGCCACAAGAAGGCTCAGAAGTCAGGTTGGCATTTCGTCGAACACTGTCATCTGACAGTGTTCCTGAGATGGTTTTTTGTAATGTTGTGACGATTGGCTGTATGGAAATTGGGTTTGGCAATTGGAAAACAATCTCCTGACTAGCAGGAATCGATTGGCATTGGGTTTGGGTCATTTGGTATTCGTTTACACCTGCTCCGGCCAGATGGTGAAGAACTGTGGGCTTTGATCGATCAGTGTGATCAATTTCGGTAATGAAATGAGATGAGGTTTGGCATACCTGTTCCTTGATTGATGTAGAAGGGATCACCATTGGCATTTGGTCACAATTGGGCCCCTGGGTAGGATTGGCATTTCGTCGAACAAGCAGCCCTGTTACATTGCCTGAGCTTGACAAATTCAAAATTGAATTTGTTGGTTGATACCCATGTGAAATTGATGGCTCAATTGTGTTCTCCTGACCAAGGCGAGCATTTTGGTACCTAGTTTTCTCATTTTGGACCGCTGGAACTCCATGGCCGGTCATTTGAGACTCGCCGGCGACCTGAGGTTGATCGGAGACGACGATTCCCACGGTGGAATCGCCTGAAATTTTGTGGGGAGGTGCGCAATGATGTGGGGAACAATCTCCACGGAGTGGAATTTCAAAATTTGGATCAGAAAAGGCGGGGGAAATTTCTGAAGCTCCCAGGCGATTTGGAGCTACAGTGATCCTCACTGTATTTTGCAGATCTGGAGCTCCTCGCTTGGAATTTTGAGATGAAACCAATTGGGGGTTGTGCGCAATGGGAAGGGGGTTTAAATGGGACAGGTCCGGTGGAATTCCACCGCCGGACGGTGGAGAAATGGGCATTCCGGTGGCACACTGCCTCTAGCGCCGGAAATCGCCTCTCTAGAGAGGATTTTTGAAAAAGGCGGCTGGTTTGGTGTAAATG
>ML283539.1:0-77276 GCA_005239495.1 Nicotiana undulata | reverse complement strand
AAAAAAAAAAAAAAAAAAAAAAAAAAAAAAGTGGTTGGAGAAAAATGGGGGGGGGGGGGGGGGGGGAACGGGCAGTCCGATATCTGAGCTGGTTGGTAAGACGTGTTAGAATATACTATAAATTATACATTATTATTGTATTCTTTATGGAATAATTATTTGTTTATTTATTCAGTTTAATAAAGTTTCATTTATACTGATCATATATTCAGTGTGCCCGTTGCTTATATAGTAGTTGGTTTAGTGTATAAAGTATTAGCTTATCCACAAAAGATTAAATTATCAGTTCTTATAAGTCATAAAGTTCATGTGCACGATCTAATGATGAGATTGGACAATCCATCAGAATGATTGTAGCTCAAGATCAAATAAAATTTATCTTAATTATGAGAATGATTTAATTCTAATTTCTTATGCTTAGTACATTTGCATGTTGAACAGATGACCAAATAGAGATAAGTATTTTACACTGAATTAATTAAATAGTTCTCTAGTCTATGGAATGTACTTATACGCTTAATCTTGATATAATAATTATTATTTTTATACGAAGTATATATTATTTATTGTTTTGATTATGTTAAAAGACAATATTCTTTTGTGGTCAATATGCCCAATAAATTAGACAAAAATATATACATTAGCAAAATAATAATTAGTTGATAGAACTATAGCTCGATTAAGAGATTGATGATACACTTTTATGAAAGCTTGTAAGTTTTCATGTGTAAACCCAGTCGGTAAATTTTGATATGTGACACATGAAATAAGTTAAGCGAAAGTCTAAAGGAAATAATTACTAAATTAAATTAATAATTTATACTAATAGAGGAGTATCTAAATCTTAATATAGGATGCTAAATAAAGTTTAATGGAAGAGTTTTGAAGTTAAATTGAGGAGTGCAGTTACGAATTCTTTATGGAATAATTCGTAATTTATTATGGTATGATTAACTTAAATGTTTTGAATTAATTTCATAATAGTAAGCCTCATTAATTAAATTTTGTGGTTCCTATTGGGCATGAATATTTGAAAATAAATAAAATAAAACCCAACAAGTTTGGAAAAAAGATTTTAACCCTAAGACACGTGTTGAAATATATGGGGTTTCCACCTTGAACTCATTTTCTTACAAAAGTTCTACCACTTGAATTTTGTAATTTTCGATATTATTTGGGTAGCACATTAGAAGATATTGCTGGAATTGTGATTTGGTGAAGAAGCTGCGATATTTGTCCATTCATTTACTAAAAGTGGAGACATACATCATCGAGGAGTTGCATTCGCGCGTCAAGAAGTAACCCATGTAGCCCTCTATGTGCTAGTTTTTTAGAATACACGTAAGTATTGAAATTTGAAAGTACAAGAGGGGGGGGGGGATTGTAATCGATTTAAAATATCTTAGTTGACTAAGTATAAGTTTAGTCGACTAGACTTTGCACAGTGAATGATTTCAGTGAAAGTGATTTGAAAGAGCAGAAAAATAAAGAAGACACAACAGTTTTTATACTGGTTCAGTACCGCTGTGGTACCTACGTCCAGTTTCGTTGGGTCACATGATTTCTCTTAGATCTTGGATAAATTTTTACAATAATGATGATTTTAGTACGTTCACCACCAAATATATACATCAATAGTGATTTTTGCAATGTTAACACAACTCTCGTTTGTGTTGTAACTCTTTCTATCTTTTGTGACACTTGTAGACTCAAGAATATAGTGTTTGTACTAAGAACTAGAAAGGCTTGGAAACATATTGAGTAGTTGCGTGCCTTTCAATGTTCTTCTACTTCTCCCTTTATAGCTTTATGAGTCTTCTGCTTCCTTGTGTTCTAGGATTGTATTGCAGCAATATTAGGAGTCCTTTCCTTGTGAGGCATATACATCTAAGAGAAAGACCCTAGGGTATCCTCATGAATCCAGCTTGAAATGGTAGATAGATTCATCTTTATTTCTTACTAATTGCTTCCTTCATTCTTCCTTGGTTTGATATAATCATGGCTGATTGCTTCCTTCATTCCAATCTTGACTTGAGCTTCTGCAGAATCTTCTGGATTTGATTGCTGGCCGTGATTTGCTCCATTCTTGCAGACTTGAGGATCTCGGTCAATACTTATTGATTGGCTTCCCTTCTTCTTTGGCTAAATGATTTATTTCCATGTAAAGTAAAGTTCAGGATACATAACCATTGAGTAGATCTTCTTTCCTTTTAACTATGTTGTTGCTCACCAGAATCTGCATACAAGAATATATCATTAGTCAAAGCTTCTTTAGGGTTATTGATCATTATTAAAATTTTAAACTTAACAATCTCCCACTTTTTGACGATGACAATAATGTATAGAGAGTTTGACTAATTTATGAATTCTTCCCTTTTTCAAGTGTGCTCTCCCTGTCTAGTGTGATCCCCCTATCTTCAAGATGGTTCTTGTGTGTTGGACTTGAACTTTCTTGATCCTTTGAACCTATACTCTTTTTCTTTCTTCTTCCCCTTTGACATCAATCAAAAAGAGCAAGAGAATTAATTTGCAATAATAGTTAACATAGTCGACTGACATGCTCATCCAAGACACAACCAAAAGAAATAGTCTTAAGCCACCACATAAAACAAAAAATTAAAAATATTGTCTTAAGCATCCCATACACTTAATTTCTTCCAAGGAAGTACTGCAGGGTGTTGATCACTTTAGTGCAAGAGCTTTCATAAGAGGCGTCAATATATTTGTTGACTTTAGTCAGCTTCTCAGTGAAATCCTGCATGGACCTGATTTCTTGCCTCCTTGTGGCTTGGAGAGTGATCCTTAGCTTAGCCACGTCTGCTCCAGTTTCCTTGGTTACTTCCCTGATCTTGTTCACTTGTTCCTGCATAGAGATTAGTAATTCCTTGATATCTGCAATGTTTTGCTGCATCAACATCAACTCGTCCGAGGAAGAGGGTTTGTTGGCTTCAGATTTGATCCCCCACTGCTTTGAGTAGAGATGAATTTTGGTGGTTCATTTTTCTTAATCCAAGTTCTCTCAATCAAGGTATACCCCATCATGGCAAAGGAAGTCTTGTCATAGGTGCTGGAGATAGTTTTAGGAGCATAGAGAGACCGATCCACATTCATAACTTTCAAGATGTGAGAGAGTAGTAATCCATTAGGAAGGCTACTCGCAGAAGATGAAACATCCCTGATACTTTCAAGCATGTACTGACGTACCCAGGAAAACTAGTTCATAACTTTCCCATTCACCAAACAATACATAACAAATACAACTTTGAGAGACATAGTACTTAGTGAGCCAGTACGGGGAAGCAAAGTGGTTAAAATATTATGGGCTAGAAAACGATGTTAAATTTCAAGTTCTTTGGTCCTATATCAGGGGGGTTTTCAGACAATACACTCTTGGCCTCTTCAGAATATACTTCAAATTATCTGGTCAGAAATGTTGCACAAAATAATTGTATCCAACAAACTTTGTAGAAAATAGTTTCTCAAACTTATAATAATCAAGGATAATACGAGTTCCTAAGACCATGCATTCTAGATCGTCTTTATCATTCACAAATAAATTTTCATAAAACATACGCACAGGCTCTTCATAGACAATATCACCAACAATAGCAAATAGAGAGACAAGTTTTTGAGTTTTGAAAACAGACAGAACATCACAGAGAGAGTTTGCATAGACTTTAAACTTACAGTGCGGCCAAATTCCCCTTTGAAGGCAACAAACCTAGACTTCTCTTCTAGGCCATAGAATTTCATCTTGTCTTTAGAACCAAACTCTCCACTTTCAGTTTTTTCCTTTCTCTGAGAAGATTGTTTGGGGATGGACTCCATTGGACATTTTCCTTCCCTCTTTTGGGATATGAGGATGTCTTCTTGAGAGTCACTCCAATTTTCTTCTGTCAGTAGATGATCTGTGCTTTAAGAGGATTCTATATCAACAGGGTCATCTTTGGTTTTCGTGAACCGGTGGTTTCTTCTGGGTATGGAGGAGGAAGGAGAGGGTTTGGTTTTAGCCATGAGTAAGAAGACAGAGAGATGGGAGTTTGGTTTTTCTGAGAGAATGAGAGATATAATTGAGGGAAAAAGGGCTAAAAAGGATTAGGGAGGTTGCCTCGATTCTCGGAAAGACGTATGAAAGGTAACTGAGAAGTTGCCTTTTGCAAAACCCCCCTTTAGTTCATAATAAATTCATGTATAGACTAATCAAGTACTTAAAATATATTTTGGGGTGAAAATTATGAGATACGTGGAAATAAACCAAAGCAATTATGGAAAATATTAAACACAGTTGTGAGGGAATTGTACAGATACTAATTTTGTTCCGAAGGAAACAAAATCTTTCTTCAAGTAAAGGTTTTGTGAAAATATCCGCTAATTTATTTTCAGTATTTACAAATTCTAACACAATATCTCCTTTAGCAACATGATCACGTATAAATGATGCTTAATCTCAATATGCTTAGCCCTAAAATGATGCACATAATTTTTCGATAAACAAATAGCACTAGTATTATCACACATAATAGAAACAAAGTTAAGACATAAATCATAATCTAACAGTTGATGCATGATCCATAGTACTTGTGTGCAGCAGTTGCCTACTGCCAAATATCCTACTTCTGTGATAGATAAGGCCACACAACTTTGTTTCTTGCTGTGCCAAGATATAAGAGATTTTCCAAGTAATTGCCACGTTCCATTTGTGATTTTTCTATCAAGTTTATCTCCTCCAAAATTCGCATCTGAAAAGCCTTTGGGATCAAAACTGTCCCTATCTAATATCTGGTAATACGTTTAATAGCAGTCAAGTAAGATTCGTTGGGAGCTAACTGGTATCTAGCACATTTGCAAACGTTAAACATAGTATCTGGTCAACTAGCTGTATGATAGAGTACTGAGCCAATCATACCTCGATACATTTTTTCGTCAACACTCTTACCGTTTTTGTTTTCATCCGAAGTAGTTGATGGACTCATAGGTGTTCATATGGCTTTTGCATTAGACATACCAAACTTGTTAATGTGTTCTTTCGTATACTTTGTTTGACTATTGAAGATTCCTTTCTGTACTTTCTTGATTTGAAGTTCAAGGAAGAACGTTAGTTCTCCCATCATACTCATTTCAAATTCTCCTTTCATGATGTTTAAAAAATTCTTGCACAAAATAGGGTTAGTACTGCCAAAAAATATCATCTACATAAATTTGTACAATTGAATTACCTAGACCGTTTGATAAAAAAAGTGGTATCAATATTACCTTTGTCGAACCCATGTTCAACCAAAAATGAACTTAGCCTTTCATACCAAGATCTAGGAGCTTGCTTTAGGCCATACAATGCTTTGGAAATTTTGTAGACATGATTTGGAAAGGATTCATTTATAAATCCTGGAGGTTGTTTAGCAATTAGTTCCTCATAGATGAATCCATTTAAGAAAGCACTTTTCATATCCATTTTAAATAGTCTGAAACATTTATGAGCAACACATGCTAATAGAATGCGAATTGATTCTAACCTGGAAATAGGGGCGAAGGTCTCCTCATAATCAATTCTCTCTTGTTGTGAATAACCTTGTGCGACTATTTAGGATTTATTTTGCACAACTTGTCCAGATTCACTAAACTTATTTATGAATACCCATTTTGTTCCAACAGTGGATGCATTTGGGGGCTTAGGGATAAGTTCCCATACCTTATTTTTCTCAAACTGATCAAGTTCTTCCTTCATTTAAGTTATCCAGCTTTTGTCCCCAACTGCTTCGTCTATATTTTTTGGTTCAAACCGGGATATGAGAGCAATATTTGATTCCTACTTTAGTGATATTATAGTTTTCATTCCCTCCTGAGAATATCCAATGACATACTTATATGAATATCCAAGCTCACTTTTCCATTCATTTGGGACAACTAATGCTGGCTCTTTTTCAACAGAATTTGTTGGATTGATTGTAGAAGACTCCTGATTTATTCTAAGATTGTTAGTAGGCTGATCTTGCTGATCAGTCATTTCTCCAGGAGTGATTTCACCTGTATTGATAGGCTTTGGCACTATGGAGATTTCCTCATCTTCAGGAAGTTGATCGTTCCTCAAGTGAGGGTTCGTATCCACAAAAACAACATGTATAGATTCTTCAATGGATAAAGTACTCTTGTTAAAAACTCTATATGCTCTACTATAGGGAGAGTATCCAATAAAAATACCTTCATCGCTTTTGGGATCAAACTTACCAAGATTGTCTTTTCCATTGTTGTGCATAAAACATTTGTAGCCAAAAGTTTGGAAATAACTAATGTTGGGTCTTTTTCCTCTCCATAGTTCATATGGAGTCTTCTTGAGTATAGGTTGAATTAGGCATATGTTGATGATGTGAAATGTTGTGCTTTCAGAAATGGTGTGGAAGAGAACTTTCCACAATCATGGTTCTTACCACATCTTGCAGGGTTCTGTTTTTACGTTCCACTACTCCATTTTGTTGTGGCGATCTCGGAGATGAGAAGTTGTGAGAGATCCCTTGATCATTGCAGAAGTTCTCAAATGCTTTGCTTCCAAATTCTCCTCCATGATCACTTCTTATGGAGGAAATGTAGTAACCTTTTTCCCGTTGCTCTTTCTTGCAAAATACTTCCAAGTTTCTTAATACCTCATCCTTATGACTTAGAAAATAACCCATGTGAATTGAGACAAATAATCTACTATAACGAAGGCATACTTTCTACCACCTATGCTAGCAGTTCTAGTAGTCCCAAAAATATCCATATGCAGTAGTTGAAGAGGTTTTGTAGTAGAAACAATATTTTTGACTTTAAAAGAGGACCTGATTTATTTTCCTTGTTGACATGCATCACAAATTTGATCCTTTGAAAAATCTAGTTTTGGAAGACCAATGACAAGATCATTTTTGAAAGGTTTATGAATAGCATGCATGCTGGCATGACCAAAGTTTTCTATGCCATTCCCAAGGTTTAGCTAGACAGATTTTGTTACCAAAACTATCTAGGTTACTGATCGTATAGACATTTGTTTTCCTGTTTCCAGAGAGAATAAATTTACCCGATTTATCTTCAATAAACCAACCATGTTTTTTGAAACGAACTTCGTAGTCATTGTCACATAGCTGACTGATACTGAGAAGATTGTAACCTAGTTCATCAAACAAGTGCACTTTGTCTACATCACATGTTGAGCTGAGAGGAACCCTTCCAACTCTAATTACATTTCCTTTTGATTTTATCTCCAAAGGTAACTGTTCCTCCATCTTGTTTGGTGACCATTTTCAATAATTGTCTGTCACCAGTCATATGTCTGGAACACGTGCTATCAAGATACCATTTTCCTTTTTGATTCTTCTTGCGGTGTTCCTGCAAAACAGATTACTTGTTTTTAGGTATCCAAGCCTGCTTGGGTCCTGAATGGTTAGAACTCCGAGTATTAGCTTGACTAGAAGATTTAGGCCATCACACCCAGCTCCTGTTGTTCTTGAACTTACAATGGTTAGAAGTATGGCCAAGTTTTCTACAGTAAAAAAAAGGATTATTGGGATTTTCGAAGCCTCTTTCTACTCTGATTTTGTTCCTGCATTGGTTATTATTGTGACTATTTTCTCCACAATAGGTGCATGGAGTAGGATTTCTGGTTCTAGTCAATGATATATGAGGAGCAATCTGCTTTGATCTAACAAAGCTACGACTAGTCGATTTACGCAGTCCATTTAGTGGAATTTGAAGTTCATTAACTTCATCTTGAAGTATATCTCGCTCAATTTCACAGACTTCCAACTTCAAAGACTAATTTTTCTTTTCTTTTTTAATTTTTCTGAGTTCATTTAGAACTCTCTCAATATCTACAAGAGCAATATCAACAAATTCTTGGAGTTCACAACAATTAGTACAAGTAGGAAGACGTAACTCACTAGTTCCTTCGTTTGCCATGAGACCAAGTTCGCCCGAGTCTTCTCCCTCTTCCGTTCCTTCATCTGCCATGAGTCCAAGTTCCCCTGATTCCTTTTTTTTTTTTTTTTCCTGTTGTGTCCATGAAATATATATTTGCAATTTCTTCGTGATCAGATTCTTCTTCATCATTCCATGCTCCAAAAGACTTCTTCTTTTGATAATTCTTTCTTAGTTTCTTATTCAGTTCAGGACATTCGGCTTGATATGTCCATGTTTTCCACATTCATAGCATCTTCCATAAGTGTTCATACTACCTTTTCTGAAGTTTGATTTTCCTCTCCTGCTATTTTTGTTCTTCCTCATCATACCTGTTACAACTTTTGAGAGCATAGCTATGTTTTCATCTTGTTCTCCTCCTCCTTCTTCTTCCTCATTTTCTGGTTCGGCCACAGTTGCTTTGGATGCAACCGTCTTCTTCTTTTCTTGTTGAATCTACCTGTCTAAGTGAGTTTTCTCAAATGCAATTAGATCACCTCTAAGTGCATCATAGGATATTTTGTCAAGATCCTGACATTCCAAGGTTGGGTTGCCAAATTGTGGGAAGACTTCTCAGAATTCTTCTGACTTGTTCTCCTATTTTGATAGGTATCCCAAATGATTTTAAGTCTACAAGGATTTTGCTGAACCTGGAGAACATTCCCCCACTGATTCTCTGTCCTTTATTTGAAATAATTCATAATCTCGAATTAGGAGATTAATCCTTGTTTCTTTCACTTTGTTGGTTCCTTCATATGTGACCTCTAATCTATCCCACATTTCCTTTGCAGTTTCACAACATGATATATTCTCACAGTCGTCTCCACTGATAGCATTGTACAACATACTTTTTGCTTTGGGATTCACTGTTATAACAAATGATTGTTCTTCAATGTAGTCATCTAAGTCTAGAGGATCAGATGATACTATGACTTGATCATTTTCATCTTTCTTTGGCGGAATTGGAAGATTTTTCTTTTTGATCATGCGCCAAACTTTAATGTCATATGACATAGTATATGTTTCCGTACGTACTTTCCAGTAAGAAAAGTGCTGGTCGTTGAAATACAGAGGTCGTACTTGAGAATTTCCTTCTTGAAATTTCCAGTTCATGATGATGTGTTGTTAAGTTGAGGTCATCTGTAATGCTTTTTGAGTATCTTTAATTGGTATTGATTAAGTTGTTATGTGACATTAATGATTTCCATTCTTGAATCCAAATAGTTTTCATGATTAAGTTTTCTTAATATGCCATAATGACTTCTCATGTTTGCCTAGACTTCTGATTTTCTTTAATGATTTTGCTGTGATCTCTATCCCTACCACACTATCTTCAACATTATGTTGCTCTGTAGTCGAGGTTTTTGTTTCATAATTCTAACTAGTACAAACATGAAAGCTCGTAGTTTAATCCTTCATCACTTAGCTGAAGCATGTGGAGTTTAAGTGTTTAAGTTCTCTCCTCCTTTATAAGTATTTGCTAATTCTAAGAGCAGCTTTTGAGTCATTATTATGAGAGTCTTATGTCTGTGTCTAACTGTTAGTTACATCTCTAAATCTCTCTATGTGAAACAATCTCATTAAGGTGAACTTTTATGAACATCAGTAATCATTCTGCATATATTCTGTTATGATCAAGTTATCTTTCATAAAATAGGTTACAGTCATGTTTGCTATAGTTGAATGATAACCACATTATGTTTAGATGTTAATCTTAGCCTGTACAACTAAGTTAAACCTGTTAGGTACAATACTTCTTTGTCTTCAACCCCTTTTATGACATTGCCGACTTGGTCTCATAATAATTGAATATCACCCTGTCATTGTAAGATCATAACTTGAATTGAAGTATCTATGAGTAGTTGAATGAAATTCTGGGTGTACCTCTGTTTGTCTTCATGATTTTATATCCCTATACACTGTTTTGAAACTACACTCAGTCCTCTCTTTCCCTGTTAATCTGAACTGAATTTGGTATGTAGATCCTAAGAGAACCATCTTATTGCTGCTGCTTGAACATAATAGTTTACCTATTTCAATATAAGGTTAGTACTCTTACGGAGATATGGTCCTGCCATCAATTCCAAAATGAAGTAATTAAGATTGATAATCTGTTATCTTGTTAAGAACCTTTAGGAATTCCATGTTTGAATAGGTAAACATGTAGTCATGCTAAAGAGTTTTTGTTATATTCTGGTACTTTAATAACATCTGTAGAGGTTGCTAACTATGACTGTTTGTCTAAACCTTTATTGATGCTTTAAAGAGTTCCAAGTAGTATTGTTAACCTATGTGTGTGCTAGTGACAAGACCTGAGTTGAACCAATCTGTGATTAGTCTGTTAGGACAATAGCATAAGTATTTATAGGTTACTGCATATATGAACTACGTGCTCTTTATTTATCCTTAAGATGTGATCTCAAGTGTATGGTTATTTAGCAGTAACAATATAGTGTTCCTGCCTCTATGTGTGTTTGGAACCTAACCTTCAGACTTGTTTAACGTGCATTTCATTCACTTAGTATTGGAAATACCGTTATAAAAAATGAAACTGTTTCTGTATCCTTATGGTATTCTGCCAAGAAAGAAGTATACTTTTGTGGTAGGGTGTATTATGGTAGTTTGTTACCATTGAAAGAGCCCCATTGACACTTAAACCTATGGGGAAAAACAGGTTGTTCGTGGCTAGAGGTATTTGGGAATAAAGTTTAACTCTAGGTTGGGATGCTCACTTCGGCACAAGCATTTCCCTAGGCCTTGAGACCCTTGAGAACTTTGAAGTGTGTGTGTGTGGGGGGGGGGGATTCAAAGGGGGCATCGACATTGAGTGGAACTCTCTCCTTAACTCTTAATTCATAGACACTTGTTATTCTTTTGAATTTAGTGTTTAAAGGCAACAAAATGTTTCCTGTGTAAGTTATATACCATATATAGCCATCACATTAGTATAAGTTCTCATAGTATTTGAGTATTGTTTATTTGTTATATTTTGCTCCAATCACTTACTTATGTGTTTCATGCATGATTGAATATATATAATATGTATCTAATGACCTTTTTCTACACGTACATTTGGTTTAGTCCTATTGATTTCTTAAGGAACTTGGGCCCAAATCCAGCATTGCTATCTTTCAGAAGGTCCATAGTCAGTTGTTGCCCATCCCTGTATCGTTGGCTTTACTTCTTTGATGCCCAAATACAGAGTCATATCCTCTCCTTATTCTGCTATGTTTTCGCTAACATTTCTTAAAGGTTTTGAAGCCCAAAATCTTAGCAAGAGACGAAAACTCCTCTTTCAAAAAAGAAAACTAGAATTGAATCGCAACTTTGATCTACGAAAGCGAAAATAAATCATTTTGAAATAAGGTGATGTCGCCAAAAAATAAGGATTTTCAAACGGTTTTCTTCAGGTCTAATATCTAAAAGCCATGGTACATCATTGACTTAATTTCGTAACACCTTCATCTCATAAGAGTAATATGAACTTCTTTGCTTTAGGAACAAAGTGTTTTAGTTTAGCTTTTCTTTTCACATATTTTCTTAAATACAAACACCCTATATACTCTTTTAAAAGATCTTTTCAAGCATACATACACTAACGTTATTTTCCAATACTCCTCTATAAATTCATACCTCTTCTAAACTACACACTTCTTTTGTAAGTATTATGTCTTAATGCACAACAAGCCGTACTCTCTTTGGAAGCAAGTTAAGGCATAGTGCAAATAATTAATTCCAAATCTAGTCTAAGTCCTATGGATCTACCAGATGTAGCTTTTAAAGGGATCCTAACACTTTCCCGTTAAAATAATAAGAACCTTTACCCATAATCTCATCGGTTAGCAGATTAATAAAGAATACAACTTAAATAGGTACCCTAATATACCTTTGAATATTGGTGGCGACTCTCTTTCATCAACAACGAGAAACCACAATTTGAATCTTGTTTTGACTAGTGCAAAATATGGTGCAATAACACGGGGACTCTACTAGGAATTTCACATTTAGATCCTGACCTTAGTAGACTTAGACTAAATTTGGCAATAAGATTTATTTGTGCATTCTTTAATTGTATTTTCAATTACGTCCTTGCTTGCTTTATTTTCTCTTTATGCTTATACTTATTGTTGCCACACTCTTATCAGTTATTTCTTTATATATACACTGTCTTTAGATTTCTTCCTATCGAGTCTTAGGCGTACACTATCACACATAATGGTACGCGAGGGTTGTCTTTTACTCCCTTCCAAAACTTCTATTCAAAACTCTCTAGTTTCAGAGAATGGCTTTGTCACGTTAACTGACAATAACTTCTCGTAGCCTTCAGTGCAACCCAAAAGTAGGGAACGCTCTACTCTAGCAAGAATAGGCTAAACTGCAAAAACCATAGGTGAGTCACTCCTTGACATCAACACACAATAAGGAAAGCCACCCTAATGTTAATGGGCCAGGAACTCAACGACCTGACTTATGTGGAAAGAAAAACAAACTTGACAAAACACTTAAAGATCCGAAGCAAACACTTACCAAACACCACTCTTTTAACTACCTCAGAAAATGGAAATCAACCAAAGCATCCCTCAGATTAACATGGTGATGGGAGCACCACACAAGTTGAAGCAGTGGTGGAAGAACATTCGCCGGGAACACATAGATGAGATTCGGACACACTTGGGGGAACTGACCATTTTTCTAAACATCCGAGCAGACATGGTGCTGACTCTCCTATTGATAGAATTTTGGGATCCGGCTAAGGTGGTGTTCAAGTTTGCCGACTGTGAGTTAGTACCGACATTTGAGGAAGTTACTAGTTTCACGGAACTGCCGTTCAACGAAAGGAAACCAGTACTACAAGTTACTATGTTCGGTTACCTGTTCTTAGATGCTTTAGTCCTGGCTAATAGTCATGTAAGAAATAACAAGGACAGATGGGTAAGCCTCGACCAACTGTTCGACAAGTTTGGACACCGTGAATTCTATAAGTGGTATTCAGGAGAGTTTCAATATGATCAAGAAACATGGGTGAGTCTCAGGCCTATCACCTTCTCATTGGCACTGTTGGGGCTATTGGTTTTCCCGCAGAGAAGGGGTCGGATCAACATCAACTTATTACTTATAGTTCTGACGACCTTCCGTGGAAACCTTCAAGCTACTTTGGTGTCGATGGTGCTAGCTGGGATGCTGAGGGATTTGTTTGTATGTGTACGAGGTATGATTTCGTCAAGGATTGTAACTCTCTACTTCAGATCTGGGCTACAGAACATTTCTTCCAGCGAGAGGCCACCATTGACTACTTTGTAGGCGTCATCAACATGATCCATAGCCACAACGAGAAAATGAGACATTCGATCTCCCCACATGGGCAAGAAAAGTGGATGGAAATGCTGACCAATGTGATTGGAGAATGGATCAACTGGAACCTATCATGGTTAGGTGGAAGAGCAATCATAAGTACTCCTCAGAAATACTTCATTGAGCTAATCGGACTTAAGGGCGTTCAACCATACTCACCCTGTGGGTTAACAAATAGTTCGAGATGATCAAGTATATACCTTCATGGACCAGGACATCGCTATACGAGGAAGAGTACAACAGACAGACTCCGATCCCCAGGATAAGAAGGCTCCAAGAAGAGTGAAATGACCTTGTCACAATGCCAATGGGTTAAAACTCATTGTGCACTCCTGAGTATTATGTCTGGATCAAAGAGGAAGACGAGTTGGCCCGGCTAAGCAAGAAGGGAATATCCTGGCTAGAGGAAACAGTGGCTGCTTTGCAAATTTACCATGAGATCCTGCCGCATTACCTTGTGACTACTTCAATGCACTGTCAAGTGGTCCCAGGATCCATCGATCACATATTTCCACATGCTGAAGACGATGACCAGGTAGTGGAGTGCATCCAAATAGAGTCTAGTACAGAGCCAGAAGAGGATCCAGAGGAAGGGTCAGAGTTCAACAATGACGAGGAGGAGTTTGAAGAAGACCCGAAGGAATATCCGGAAGAAGAAATAGAAGAAGAAGAGGAGATGGGAAATGACTCTGGGGATGGTTACTAGAAGTTGGTTAATATCCCATTCTTTCCCACTTTGTACCCTATCCCAATTTTCTTTTACTTTCAAAAAGGGAAAGTTTCCCAAGATCATGCAGTTCTGTGAAACAGTGATGTAATCATTTTTTCCACTTATCTCAGTCCAAATGATCAATGAAAACAAACTTTCTTCGGATCTAAGTTTGTCAAGTCTAGATGTTTGTCAAATATCTACGATTTAGGCCTACCTCCGACAATAAGAGGTCCCCACGAATTCTCAGAAAACGCGCTAGCCTTAATGCGTGAATTAATTGCTCTGTGTGATCTGCTACTTGTATAGATAAAGAGATTGAGTGATGTTTCTTTTTGTTATTTTTCTTTTTCGTTATTATTACGCCTAAAAAGAAAAGAAAGTTGGTTTGTGTCGACCCAAAACTGGCAGAACCACTGCACAATCTATGATAAAAGGGACTGATGTCAGCTACAGAAAACCCTACTAAACATTCTCTGGTCAAAGCTGATAGCTCGGGGCGATTGAGGAAGAAGGACAATACCAGGAATGATGAACACGTGCCAAAATGGCCCAATAAATGGAGTCTCTAAGGGAGGAAGTACATCATATCAGGGAACTAGAACATCTAGCCATGAAAACGCTTCCTCAACCACCTCATTTTCCTTCTTTGGATTCAATCCCTGACAACTTTCCTTCCACATCACACCAAAACAACAACATCCTAACTTCAGTCCCTACCACTCAAGTCATACCTCTAGCAACCCCCGCAAGCCCACCACCCCTATCCATATTCCCTACATACCAGAGTACGTTAAGACACCACAAATCCCACATATTACCACGAATGCAACTCACACTCCTCCTCATGACGGAGTCACTTTTACCACTCATCCAAACCACCACATATCCGTGGAAATACCGCCGCTCATGAGCGATATGTTCCCCCTGTATATGCTATTTCTGAACTATCTTTACAACTCCTATCAAGGTCAGAGTGTCTTATGAGATTGACCAATACACCGATATGGAGAGGGAAGTCATGCATAAGAAAGAGGACTGAGTATCTGAGCAACTCCAAATCTTGAGAAAACAAATAAAGAACCTCCAAGTCGCATGAAGAAGTGAAAGTTTGAACTACGAGGATCTGTGTATCCATCCAGATGAGGATATGCCAGCAGGGTATAAGCCTCCAAAGTTTGATATCTTCGATGGGACAGGTGATCCCCACGCATATTTGTGGGCATACGGTGACAAGTTAGTCAGAGTAAGGAGGAATGAGAAGCTAAGGATGAAGTTATTCATAAGGAGCCTGACAGAAGAAGCGCTCACCTGGTATACCCGACTGGATCCGCAAAGCTCGAGAACGTGGCAAGATATGGAGACGGACTTCATGAATCGCTTTTGGTTCAACATAGAGATCACTCCCAATAGGTTCGCACTGGTAAACCAATGGAAAAAACCCTCCGAGTCATTCTAAGAATATGAAAGTCGGTTGAGGTCAAAGGCTGCCAGAGCGCAACCTCCACTGGTTAACAGTGAATTAACCAAGTATTTCATCAGAGACCGAGAAGGTATATACTTCAAAAAAATGATGGGAATGATATGATAGAAATTCCGCGAGCTGGTCAAGATGGGAGATTTCTTAGAAGTGGGCATACAATCTGGCAAAGTATAATACATGGCAGCACTACAAGCGGCCAACAAGTCCATCCAATCAGGGTCAATCAATAATGGAAATAAGAAGAAAGAGGAGGTCTCAGCAGTCGTCCCTTACTATCAACCCAACCCACATCACGGAAACACTTCCTATTTCCCAAACAATTATTCACCACCACCTACTTATGCTCCACTATATAACACATAACCGTAGTATCATCATCAACTACAATACAACCATCCTCGAGCCAACAATAACCCAAACCCAAAACGACCATATTCTCTTATCCAAACCACTACTCACCAAAACTGACCCGCTTATGCACCACACCCTCATTCCAATTTTGAAGTGAGGGGTCCTAGAAATTATACCCCGACTGCTGAGCCTCTAGCCCAATTGTTCGAGAGATTGAGAAGAGTAGGAAATGTACCTGGACACAACACTGAAGATTGTTTCAAGATGATAAATGAGATTGAAGCACTGATCAAGAGGGGAGCCATTCAGTGCACTTCAGCGCCGCCCAATGTGAATCACAATCTGCTGCCAAATCACAGAAATCAGGTGGTCAACACGATCGCATTGGATTAATAATATGACCTAAAAGGAACGATTGTCACTATAGGAAATGTAGAAGACGCTTGGATCCCTTATCAAAGGGCTCCAATGATTATAGTACAAGTGAGACTTACAGTGACAGTTCAGACTTATCAGCGAAAAATTGTCGTTGCTACATGAGACAAAGAGAGTCGGGAATACAAAACCGTCAAATGGGCGTACCAGCAGAACAGGAAGGCCAAAACGATACACTCTCCCGTAGGCCATGGTATGACTTGGTCTAGGAGATGCTATGATCCCAGAAGCCGCCGAGTATTGGAAGAGAATGTCGACCAAAGAGTGCTCCGTGGAGGAGCAGCTGAAGAAAACTCCAGCACAAATATCTATCATGGACTTGTTGATGAGTTCCGATAGTCATAAGGATGCTCTATTGAAAGTGCTAAGTGGGGTAAGTGTACCAAGCAACACCACCAGTGAGGCGATGGCCGCAACAATTGGGAAAATGGTCAAAATGAATATGATCACTTTCAGAATAGACGAACTTCCTCTCAAAAGCGTGATTCACAACAAAGCTCTTCATATCACTGTCAAATGTGGGGATAAAGTGGTGTCCCGAGTGTTGGTCGATAGAGGGTCAAGAGTAAATATTTACCCACTCTCTACCCTACGAGAGTTAGGAATCCATTTAAGGGAAGTCAAGGAAATCCACGTGCGGGTGAGGGCCTTTGATGGTTCGCAGAAGGATGCCATCCAGGAAATTTATTTGGTTTTGCAGATCGAGCCGGTCGGATTTACCATATTGTTTCAAGTAATGGATATATCTTCTTCCTACAACTTTCTACTAGGAAGTCCCTGGATACACATGGCAGGGGTCGTCCCATCCACTTTACACCAACGCATGAAATTTGAGTGGGAATGTCAAGAGATCATAGTCCGCGGTGAGTAGGGTCACTCCGCTTATTTGGAGCATGTGTTGATACCCAATTTTTCCTCAAAATTATTTTCAAACTTTCATATATACCTCAAAATCACTTTTCATAATAATTGGCATTTTTCCATAATTTTACCAATTTATTTTCCTATTTATTTAGTGTTTTTATTCAATAATTATTCATAAATCGCATCACAAATAATTTAAAATTATTTCTTAGCTTAATATACCATTCTACTCCTGTCAGGATTTAATTCTTTCATAAATTAGCCAATTTTGGCATTATTTAATTATAATTACAGCAATTTTACAATTTATAGCCTAATCGTATATTTTATACCATTTTAATCAATGATTAGCCTTTTTATACTTTTTATATTAGCTAATTACCTTAATTGTATTTGTTTAACCTCAATTTAATTTTTTATACAATTATTAGATATTTTTATTAATTATTTATCTATTTTTAATTGGGTATTTAACGTTGTAGCCATTTATTTAAATCCTAGCCATTTTTTAAACCCAACCCACCTGACCCTTTAACCCATTCTCTACCCAGCCCAAAATCCATTCCATAACCGGCCCAACCCAAAGCCAATCTGAGCCGTTGATCAATTGGATCAACGGCCCAGATATTTGTTACCATATTAAACCCAATTACCCCCCATCCGACCCCTCATTTTCCATCTCTCATTCTCTCTCTATTCTTCTCTGGCTCTCTCTAGAACGTTCCCCTTGCTTCCCTCTTCCGATGAAGCTTGTTCATCTTCTCCGGCTGGTTCCCTCGCCGGAAACTATGGCTTCCCTTCATCTCCTGGTTATTTGTTCGCCTTACACCGGTCTGATGGAACTCTAAGGCCCTCAAGAGAACCTGGAGCGGTTCACTCACCTCTCATGGTCCCTCATGCCATTTTTCGGCCATCTCCGGCCGTCTGAGTAAGAGCTACGACTTTTCCGGCTAAAGTCGGCGACATCTTTAAGGTTTTCTTGTTCCTATGGGTTCTCTGAAACCCTAACTCCTAGTATTTTCACGATTTTCTTTAGATCTGTCTTAGATATGTATATGCTATGAAGCTTTTTACATGTTTCTTTCGAAAATCATCCTATTTCTAAACGACCTTTCATCTCAAAACTAGGAATTCATAACCCCCCTTTCAAAAAAAAAAAAAAATTGCTTCTGTTTTTAATGTCATTCTATGATTCAACGATTTATTCGAAGTTTTCTTTTCATTTTAACCTACTTTACTGAAAACCCTAGTTTTCCCTAAATTCTAAATCCATCTGTGACTGATATGTTTGTTTAAATGCACAAACTCTTATTTCTCATAAATGTTGAGCTTCTCTATGATTTTATCCTGTTGTTGCTTATTAGGGTTTCTGATTAGGTTCTCTTTGCTTATATCATGTTCAGCGTTACTGCTTTGTCTATGAACTTGTGTGATTGTGCTATTGTAGTCACTAGGGTTTTCAACTCTCTAATTCCCATTGTTCGTTTGAATGTGTGCTAGCCTAGAATGTGATGCTTTTTCTTGCCTATTATTTTCCTAATTGATTTTATTCCTGTTTGTATCCCCAACTCTCTGCAACTTTACCTTGCTTGCACCCCTGATTCTTGAGATAATTCTTTAATTAAGGCTGGTTTCTCCTTGAATCTATAATTTATGCATACAATCTGTATTGATTGGAATGATTTCCTTGTTTGTGAGATACTTTCCTTAGTTAAGAATAACTCCTTGTGATTTTAGTCCCAACCGTGATTCTTTGACTAATTTTCAGAATTGACTTATGCTTTTTACCATATAAATGCACTCAGTATATATTTTCCTTGCTTGAGATACTATGTACTTGACCTTATTACATGCCACATTCTTTACTACTCCTATTATGGTATAAACAACTTTTTAAGTGATTCTTTCCTTATTTTGATACAATTTACACCCGTTTGAATCATGACTCCTTGATTGAAGGGAGTCCAGACCTCTGATTGATTTTAATTGGTACTATTTCTATAATTATGTTACTCTGTACTCGTTTTAAGAACTATATATACACTCTACTCATTCAACACACACACACACACACACACACACACAGACATAGATGCAAAAACTGATATGTGCACTCCTTTCACAACAAAAGAGTTTCATACTCTCTTCACCCTCTCTTCTGTGCTACTTTCTAAGTGAGCCGGCTATAAGCCAAGGCTGACTACTGTGCATCTCCTATCTTTGCTTGCATTATTGCTTTCTTCATCATACTGGTGTGTTCTGATTTAAGCTTCAGTCATTAAACCAACATGTTTCTATTAATAGTTCAATTCCTTATATTCCTGATATGTTTCTACTTGTGGTTCTGCTGACATACAATTAGAATTCTGAATCCCCTTTACATGTCTATTTTCACTTTACCTTGAATGATCAATGTGTCTCTTTGCATTCAACCTCTATTCTTTATATGCATCTCCATGCCTATGACTAATATGTTTAATTCAATCATGATGTCAGTGGTTTGGTTGATATGTTGCTCTAGCTTGACACTTAGTCATATCCCTGACCTCCCCCTGAATCCTTAGAAACCCTTGGATTATGTGTCTATGTGTGAACCTGCCTGCTTCACAGTTTGTGTATTTGTCCCTCAAACCTCTCACCTTTGTTTGTGATTGCTGGGCAACCCTGGCTCCTTTATGTGATGCTGGCTTTGTTTTGTTTTGAGTTGGTAAACTGTTTTCATCAATTGAACCTTTGCTGATCTTTACTAAAGTCTTTCCTCTCTTAAACTGTTTTTCAACACTGTTTTACTTAAACTTCCTAAATTATGAGCACATCTCACTCTACTCCTAGTTTCTTAAGTTCAGCCGTTTTGTGTGAGCACTGCTTTGGGGACCCTTTGAGTAACCTCTGAACTCTAACACACAAGGCTGGCATTCCCACACTGCACTTACTCCCTCTTGGCTAGGAAACATGGGTGTGAGCACTGCCTGGGATCCTCCGAGGTTCTTAGGAACTCTGACACACCGTAATTGTGAAAGGTTATGGCATATGGCATTAAGGATCTGGAGACTTGGGCCTATTGGTAGGCTCCCTATAGTGTAACTTCTTAATTTTCTTATTTACTTATGTAATTTGTGTAACACTGGTCTGTAATAACTGATTGTATAAACGATTCTGGGGTTGGATAATGAAATGGGTGGGGTGTGCATACTTAGTATATACGCGAGTAGAAATCATGCCCATAGGTTTACTTTTCCTATATGTGCAATAGCCACCATGCTTAGGAACATAATTCCAATCATGCATTAGATACAATGACAATTAGGTTTATTTATTTCAGCATCTCATCATAATGGTATTCACTTAGAAATCCTGTTCATAGGATCTAATAACAACAAGAATTGCTAATATGTGACTCTTTTCATACCAATTGTATTTTGTTAAAAATCCTGCTTTAGGACGGATGTGTTAACAAGCTGCGATCTTGTTTCATAATGTCGCACACTTAGAGATCCTATTTTCTAGGAAAACATTAATAATCTGTTATTCCAAATAGTCTTCTAAAATTATGATTTAATAACTGAGAGAACTGCGCATTTAGAAATCATGTTATGGAATCTTGCATACACCTTATTCTGCCTCTTTATTGTGCATTTAGAAACTCATGTTCAGGAATTCTGCATATACACTTTGTACAGACATTAGATATCGTGTTATAATACCGTATCCGCCCAGTTACACCTAGCCTGATGTATAATAGGTATAAGAACCTCACTTAGTTCCTCTAAAAGAAAGCTGGTAAGGCCTTAGGATTCTAGACACCTAAAACAGTTTGTTTACTAATGCTAGTTGAATAAGTTCCCGTAATAATTGGTACACCTAGGCAAGCCTTAGGTTCTGGATCAGTTAAAACAAGAAATCTACTCTCCACACATACTGTTTGACTAACAACATGTTAAAATAGGTATTTTAGAAACTGGTACAATTCGTTCTCTAAAATCAGTAATAAAACTGCCTTGTTATTGCATTCTCGCCTAGACATCATGCCTTAGGTCCTGAAGTTAGAAAGGAATTACTTGTGTGTGAGTCATGCTAATTATGTGCACAACCTTTGGAGGAATACTTGGGCCTCATATCTGCTCCTATTTGTTTTTTCCCTTTTATTTGCAGTCCTAATTGTATTTGCTTGTCGCTTAGAATCTTGTCCTTTAAACCTAGGGGTCAGCCTAGCACCTCCTTTTAGGATAGTAGTCCTAACCTCCTACGGGACTGATAGGATGGGACGGGTAATAGCACGCAATAGAGTTCATGACCAACACAAGCTTTAATTACCCTCACGGGGTGGGAAAGGGTAGAATATGAATATGATGACCGGTGCGCTAATACCACGTGTAGCCCCTCTCTGAGGAGTGTCTATCGGGTATTGCATTGATGTGATCCATATTGTTTCAAACCTAGGATGTCTTTCTCTCAAATGTTTTATTAGTTCTTTCAAAAGTTAATAACTCCAATGCTTATTTGAAATCCCCTCTTATTTGAGCCATTACTTTCTACTTGCTTATTGTACAAATTCACGAAAATCATTTGGCCGGGAACCACAGTTGTGGATCCTGAGGGGTTCCTAATACCTTCCCCTTGGGATAATTTCAAGCCCTAATCCAATCTCTGGTAATGAAAACTAGTCTCATGAGTTAATCACTCTAGGTTCCCTAACGCACCTTAAAAATCGTTAGGTGGCGACTCTTCTTTTAACCCTCTTCCTTTAAAAGGAGTTGTCAGAATGTCATAAACTCGATCTCCGCTTAAGGGAAAAAGAGGGCGCGACAACATGGCGACTCTGATGGGGATTATACCTAGGCTTTTACCATTGCAAATTGTTCCGTAAATTTGTACCTTTAATTTTTTTAATACTCGCATCTTTCCTCTCCTTTGTTACATACCATTAATTGTTTACTTCTTTCAGGTATTTATTTCACATGAACAAAACTGACATGTCTCTTTGTTTTCTTTTTGTACTTACTTTCAATCATAACTGTTGTATTTACCGCTTTCCCTAATGTGCAAATACATGACTATCTATTTAAATGCTTATTTATTGCATATCATGCTCAACATTCATACTCCACTCGTGCCAAACAAAATACTATAGCAACGCTTACATGAGTGGTTGCGCTCTTCCTATATTATTACCCTTAAATTCGGAAAGGCGTATTTGCGGTAAAACTAGTCGATCAGCGGTGCAGTCGACAGTTCCGTGCCTTTCCCCTTGAGTCTTCCGCTCAAGGGTACCAGTCTAAAACCCCATAGAAACCTTACTCCATTATACTGTTGCATGCATCATGGTCAAACTTAGCCAGGTTAATGTGTTGTACGCACAATAGACTTTAAGATAGCCTTGTCCGAAGTCCACTAGGTTTCCCGAGAACCCAAACAGACACCCTCACGCTCTGTGCATTTGTTTGGAGAACTAAATGCTTCCTGCAAATTATTGGTGTTAAATAGTTGAGTCTTGTGGGGGTAAGGGCCTAACCTCATTTCGCTTTGCAGAAAATGAGGCATGCAGTCCCCAGATTCGGCATGGTCGCCAATATTCACCCTAGGCTACTGAATTGGTGTGAAGACCTCCACTCTAGTGACAAAACTCTCGTCAGAAAACACCTGGGCAATCTACCATCTCTTTTAGATATCCAGCAAAACAAAATGATGATAGAGGCTACTACTCTATTTTGGGATTGCAATTGGTCCGTGTTCTGCTTTGGTAACCTTGAAATGACACCTTTATTAGAGGAGATATGAGGATTGGCCGGTCTAGCTTGGGAACCTCCGGGGTTGTTGATGCCTGAAAACCGCACGGACAGGGGTTTCCTTAAAATGATGGGTCTGAAGAAGAATCCAAAATTGGTGTGTCTGAATGATTCATACATCCCTTTCGACTATTTGTATGAGGGGTACAGTCACAGCAAATCGTACCGCACCTACCAAGACGAGTTTGCCATCACCTCTCTGGGACATATCCATCGCCGAGTGTTCGTGTTTATAGTGTGATTTTTGGGTTTGATTGTGTTCTCAATGAAGAAGGAAAGAATCCATACTAGGTTGGCCATGGTAACTAAGACGCTAATGGAAGGGATAGACGGGCATGACTTCAGCATTGTGACCATGATCATCGCGGATATGTATCGGCCCATAGAAATATGTCAACGAGGAGCAAGACATTTCGAATGTTACAACTTATTACTCCAACTCTGGCGCATGGAACATCTACAAAAAGGTGAATACCGACAAGAAATCAATCGAAGGATTTGGGATGACCATATTTCTTTCCATCACCCAAAGCGAATGAACTATATTCCCGACATGTTCGCTCAGCTGGACAATGCCGAAGGATGGGTTGAGTTGTTTGGTAACTTAACTGAGGATCAGGTTCAATGGATGTTTGAGTGGTTTTCGACAGACGAGTTCATCATTCGGTCCTGAGATGTTTCATTTATGATACTGATTGGTCTGAGGGGGACATAACCTTACGTCCCTTTGCGTATTATGAGGCAAGCAGGTAGGAAGAAGGTCATACCTAGGGTCGAGAAAATGGTCCATCTTCAAGCAGACTTTCAGAATGACGACAACCCTCACAAGTGCCAAGCCCAGCACCTATGGCACTGCAAGATTAGGCTTGAGAAAGACACCATCGATCCAGTCAGGTATCACGTCGGTTGCACTCCTTTCTATCTAGGTTGGTTAGAAGAAGATATGGGGGGCCAAGTCGAACCAAGGTTCACTCAAGGTCACCGGGTTATAGATGAGAAGGATGAAGCACGAGTTAAGTTCAACCAGCTGCGCAAGAGGATTCACGAATGCGAGGATGATCATCACAAGATACACGAGTCCACCAAAAAGCTGATCGAGGAATGGAAGGATATAACCGTCAGCACCAATAAGAGGCTGGCGTACTTGGAACGAGGTATAGTTGAGCTGAAAGAGAAGTTAATCAAGAGGATTGAGACTTACCAAAAGGATGAGGGAGCAGAAGGGGGATACCTAGCTAGAACCTACCTACTGCTGGGTCTTCGCGAGTTGGGAAAGCTGATCGAGGGAAGCAGGAATGCTGAATCTGGGGAAGGTCCTTCTGGGACCAAGTAGATAGGGGTGTCTTCTTTTGTCTTCTTCATTGATGTAATAAGGCCTATGGCCATTAGTGCCTTTCTTTTGCATATTTAGAGTCGTTTTAAGATTTGTCTATTTTCTATCAATAAACTGAGGCATTTAGCATTTTAAGTTCTCCAAATCAACTTGTCGCTAGGCCTACCTCGGGCACAAAGAGGTCCCCAACTTAGGATACGCTTTACATTTCTGCCTTACGTGTTTAACTACTACAACATTTTTCATAATCCTCACTGACTCGGTTACCTTTTGTTTTGTTTCTCTTTTAGTTATTATCCCATTCCCAAAAGGTTAGTTCGTACATTCTGGCATCATCCGCCTACCGCACAAGATCCAAAGGGCCTCCACCTACTCCTCCTCTCAGTCCTCCTAAAGCATTACTATTACTTTACTTGATGAACCGATGACTGTGACGTGCAATAAGGCAACACAACAAATAGACATTAATTCAGACAAAGATGATATACCCGACAAAATTGTTAAAGAGGTCAAAAACTTTGAAAATAGACCTAAGTCCAACTTGGATGAGACTGAGGTTGTCAACCTGGGAGATTCCGAAAACGTCAAGGAAACACGCATCAGTATCCACTTGTCACCGTCAGAGAAGAAAGAGTATACAGAGTTTCTAAAGGAGTATGAGGACATATTCGCCTGGTCATATGACGACATGACTGGTTTAAGTACGTCCATTGTGGCCCACAAACTGCCGACCAATCCGACATGTCCACCGGTAAAGGAAAAGCTCAGAAAGTTCAAACCTGACATGAGTTTGAAAATCAAAGAAGAAGTTACCAAGCAGATCAACGCCAACGTTCTCCGGGTAGTTGAGTACCCGACATGGTTAGCCAACATCATACCTGTGCCAAAGAA
Source organism: Nicotiana undulata (assembly GCA_005239495.1). Lineage (NCBI taxonomy): Eukaryota > Viridiplantae > Streptophyta > Magnoliopsida > Solanales > Solanaceae > Nicotiana > Nicotiana undulata. The sequence continues at coordinate 52,152 of ML283539.1, read as the reverse complement.
AGACGGGAAGGCCAGAGTTTGTGTCGACTACCGGGATCTCAACCGGGCCAGTTCGAAAGATGACTTCCCCTTGCCAAACATACACATTCTAATTGACAACTGCGCCAAACATGAGCTACAATCCTTCGTAGATTGGTTCGCTGGTTATCATCAAATTTGGATGGATGAGGAAGATGCTGAGAAAATGGCGTTCATCACACCCTGGGGAGTGTACTGTTACAAGATGATGTCGTTCGATTTAAAGAATGCAGAGGCTACCTACATGAGGGCCATGACTACCATATTCCATGACATGATTCACAAAGAGATCGAGGTGTATGTGGACGACGTCATTGTCAAATCAAAGAAAGTTGCTGATCACATGGAGGATATGAGGAAGTTTTTCAACAGGTTGAGAAATATCTGAAGCTGAACCCCACGAAGTGTGCATTCGGGGTTGTTGATACCCAATTTTTTCTCAAACTATTTTCAAACTTGCATATAAGCTCTCAAAATTACTCTTTGCAATAATGAGTATTTCCCCTATTTTTACGTATTTTTTTAAATTATCTCCCTGTTTATTTAATATTTCATATCTAAATAATTCATAAATTATGCTCTAAATAATTTCAAAAATACTGCCTAGCTCAGCATGTTATTTATAATCATTTTCTATCTATTAAAATCCAATTATTTCACGAATTAGTCAATTGGGTCTTATTTAATTTCAATTACAACTATTTTGCAACTATGGCCCAATTAGACATTTTGTATTATTTTAATTCGGAACTTATGCATTTCTTACACTTAATATGGGTTAATTACTGTAATTTTGCCTATTTAAACTTAATTTCATATTTTCATAATTATTAGATATTTTAAGTAATTAATTATCTATTTTATTGGGTATTTAACATCTAGCCCTATTTTATTTAAATCATAGCCAAATTTCATACCCAATTTAACCCCAACCCATCTGACCCTCAAATGACCCATCCAAAATCAATTTCCTACCCGGCCTAACCCCCAATTGATCTGAGCCGTTGATCAAATAAGATCAACGACCCATATCCGTTCTTACCTAAAATAACTCAAACGACCCCCCCTCCATTGTCTCATTCTTTCGAGACTAATCCTCTCTCTTCTCGTCTCTTCCTCTCCTCCTTCTCTCTAGAACCTTCTGGTTCGTCTCCTTATCCGATGATCCTCAGCCTGTCTCCGGCCACCTCCAGCCTCTCCCCTTTCGAACATCAGCCGCCTTGACGCCTCTTTCTCCGGTCTACTTCATCTCTAAGACCTTCAGTAGTCTTTACCATGCCCAACAACTACTGGGGTTACTACTTTGGTTTTCTTCGGCCTTCTCCGGTGGGGTCTTGACACGGCTATGTCAGAGCTACCTTGACCTTTGAGTTTCACGACAGGTTCTCCTATTTTCTCTAGGTTTCTTATGAAACCCTAATATTTTTTTCCTAAACTCCCTAAATCTATGATATTCTTGAAGATTCCTACCTATTTCTTTATGTCTTACTTTATTCTCAACTGAATCTTTAAGATCCATCAGCCATAAACGTTTTGCTTACTTTTTAAAATAAGGGTTTCTCTGAGTTTCTACACTTCTTTAAAAATGATTTATTCTTTATGTTTAAACTTTTCCTTTGCATATCTCTAATGATTCTATGCTCTTACCGCTTTTTAACTTGCCTATGTTGAAAATCCCTAATTTGTTTTAGACCTTTATGTTTGGTTCTTCCTACTACGTATTTCTTGTTAAATTTTCTGTGATTATCATGCTTCGAATGATTCTTTAGTTTGTTTGTGGCATCTCTGTGTGATTATATTCATACGTTGTTCATCTCTTGCCTCTTTCTATCAACGTTGCTAAACCTGTCTGTTTCTACGATTGTTTGTCTTACTTATATGCTGAAGTATGGTGTTATAACTCTCTCTTGACTGATTTTAATCTCCTTACTTGATGGCTTGATTGAAAGATTTCTTTAGAAAACCCAGAATGCTATTCGATTGTTTAAGTTAATTGATTTGCTGTAATATTTTAATCTATTAAATCACTCCTTAATTGGAGTTTCTGAATTTGGTCCTAATTGTTTACCCTATTGCTTGGTAAAACTGATTCTTTCCTTGTTGATTCTTGACGGATTTTACTTTTCCTTGTGTAATTATGTGTTTTACCATTTGAATCCCTTGACTTAAGGGAGTGATTGTCTTGGTTAACAAATCTTGATTATTTCCTTACTTAGTATGGTACTGATTTTCCTTTACCTTATGTGGCTGCATGTCTTTACCATTTCTAAGTTTGAATCCCATAATTCAAGGGAACCGTGTCATTGATTTCCTGACTGATTGGGATTCTGCCTTCTCTTAATACCATGCATTTGTGATTATTACCTTATTTTGATCACCTGTTTGAAACTATATATACTTATACTCTTTCACTAGCACTGGGAGGAACACACACAGACATCAATACATTCTCTCTTGTGCTCATTCTCTCTTTCTCTATTTGTTCTACTGCTGTTCTCTACTCTTGTCTATTATTAGCCGGTTGTAAGTCAAGGCTACTATTGTGCTCACACTGTGATCTTTTCATACTGCTTTGCTCTTTTCTCACTGGTATGTTCTAATTAATTTCAAAGTTCCAAATCAATGTGTTTATTATTGTTTCAGTTTGTCATCTTCTTAATTGTTTTCTACCTATGCTTCTACTGTTTAACATGCGATTAACTCATTGTTTGTCTATTAATACTTGCCATGTTTATCTCTTTACATGTCTATGAGTGAGTCAATACTTGTTATAAGCCTTGCTTATTCCTGTATACATCTGTTAGGCTATTTCTCATTCCTGTTTAGTGCCATGTATGAATTCTTATGTCTCCTGATCCCTCCTGAACCTTTTATCTGTTATCACCGATACTGCTTTTGACTTACATGCTGAGTCAATGATGCTCATATGATTGTTGTTCCCTCCTAATTTCACCTGTTATAACTGTATTTTTGTTACTGTCTATTACCATGTCTGAACTTGGCCATTTCTTGATCCCCGAGCCTCTATAATTTGTGTAACTGTGCTTAAATGAGTTTCTTAAGTATATGTACCTCCTTTTGTTATTATGTGACCTATTTGTCCCCTCACCCCATTGTCCTTGTTTGCAATTCTATACTGTTGAACTTTTTGATCAGTACTTCTGTTTGTCTATTTTTAGTTAATCTTTCAAAACAACACTCCAGTGTTTTTTGTAAACTCTTTTCTTCAAACTAAAAACTTTCCTCTCCTTATTGCACTTCACACTACTCTTAGAAATTAAGTCCTACCCCCTTCGTGCGAGCACTGCCTTAAGTACTCTGAGTACTCATTGAACTATGACACACAAGGCTGGTAATTCCACATTGCACTTGTCTCAACTTTTGGCAATTTATTTGGGTGCTGGTATTGGCCAGGGACCCAATGAGGGCCCTAGGGAGCTTTACCGCACCCAGACCATATTAAGGCTGTGAAACTCGAAAGGAGTAAGGTTGGAAGATTGGTCCTGATTGAAGGCTCCCTATAGAAGTAACTTCTTATTTTCCTTTTGCTTCTGTAATTCATTATTATTGGTTTTTAATAACTTGTAAACAAATATTTGGGTTTGGATAGTTAATATGGGGGGACTATGCATGCTTAGTCTAGTAATGGGTAGAGAACATGCTCATTGGATTTTCTTACTTACATGTGCAATAGATAACCTGTCTAGGAAATGCACCTCATGCATTAGAAATCCTGCTTAGGTTTTTTCATTTTCAGCATGTCTACTTTACTCATTTTGCAAGCCATGATCACAGTTAATAACTATAACAAGTAACAAAAACTGTTATAAGGTATTACTGCATTTTCATAATCATAGCATCCAGAAATCATGTCCTTTAGGTATTCCTATGTGCATTAGATATCATGTTATTTAGGACTTCCTATCTGTTTGAATTGCAGTTATTGAACACCTAATCAACATGTTAATATAATAATCTCGTTAAAATGTGTTTTACCATTTGAAACGTTTCTGTAAATACACCCTTTTTAAAATCAGGATGAAATATGCATATACACCCCTTTGAAATGAGTAGGCAATGTATATGGCGCCTAGGCAAAATTTAGGCCTAATACGTATTAAAACCAACTAATTGTGTTTTGCTTGCTGGTATTAGGAAAAATCAGTCCCTTTTGGGATTCTCAAACTTTGGTGTTTTCTTTCACTCCTGTTTTTTATCTCTTTGAAGTTCATCCTAGTTTACTCTAAAATTCTTCCGTTTTCAAAATCACAGCATCTTGAAATCATGCATCTATTTCCTCTTTACTGAAATTTTATCTAATTCCTGTTCTATTATTTTTAATTACTGGGTTTCAAAGTTACCTCACTCTGCTCAAAATCATTCTATTTTGAACACTAGCCCTATATTCTAAACTCCTGTTTTCCCCGAAATGATTTACTAACTCTTCTTTTACTAAACTCTCGTAAACTACTGGATCCTTACCTCATTTTGGATTACTGGATTCCTATTTGGAATTACTGCTTTATTTAAATCTTGCTTTACTTATGATTACTGATTTTCTAAAAGTTATTCTTCTCTTTTATTGAAAACTTTAAACTGCTACGCACTCTTAATTCTTAATGCTGTCTCTAAACTACTGCATTTCTGAAAAATCAATCATCCTTTTGAATTACTCAGTCTTAACTGAACCTTTTGCTTTCACTACTAAGTTTTCAAAACATATCCTTTTACTAAAACTGTTGAAACCTAGTGATTTTCAACTCAAAAACTCTTGTTTTAAATCCTGACTTTGAGACCTTGATTGTGTTTGAGACGTGCTATTTACGTGTTCACTTGTGGCGGGATCTGTGAGCCATTATTTGCCCTTATGTGTTCCCACATTTGTGGTCTTATTTTTTTGTTTTACATGTCGCTTAGAATTTTATCCTTTTTAAACCTAGGAGTTCAGCCTAGTACTCACCTTGTAGGATTAGTAGTCCTAAATACCCTCCGGGACTTATAGAATGGGACGGGTAATAGCACACAATAAGCTTCGTGGCTGACACATGCGTTTTAAATACCTTAACGGGGCGAGACGGGTAGAATACATTTATGATGACCGGTGCGCTAATACCACGTGTAGCCGCCTCTTCGAGGTGTAACATACCGGGTATTGCATTGATGTGATCCATATTACTTTAAACCTAGGACAATTATTTTCGAATGTTTATTCTAATGTTTTTCCCAAAACCTTTAAATATTCTCATGCTTGTTTGAAATCCCCTCTTATATGAACCTTACTTGCTACTTGTTCAATGTCCAAATTCACAAAAATTCTTGGACGGGACCCACAGTTGTGGATCTTGAGGGGTGCCTAACACCTTTCCCTTGGGATAACTTCAAGCCCTTACCCAATCTCTGGTAATGCAAACTAGTTCATGAGTTATTTACTCTAGGTGGCCTAACGCACCATAAAAATTGTTAGGTGGCGACTCTTCCTTAAACCTTTCCTTTAAGGAGTTGTCCAAAAATGTCATAAACCCGATCTCTCCGTACCTAACCCGTGCGAGGAAAAAGGGGGCGCGACAGCATGTCGACTCTGCTGGGGATATTCTTTAGGCTTATACCATTACAATTTGCTTTGTGAACTTGGACCTTTAATTTTCATTTAAATGATTACACCTTTTCCTATTCCCCGTTATATGCTGTTAATTTTTTAATTTTTGCAAGTATTTATTTCACCTAAACAAAACTGACATATCTTCATGTTTTCTTTGTAACCGCTTTCCATTATAACTGTTGTATTTCCTTCTTTACCGCTTTCCTCAATGTGAAAATACATGCCTATTTATTTAAATGATATTTATTGCATATCATGCTCTGCATTCATATTCCACTCGTGCCAAACAAAAATCCTATAGCAACGCTTACAATGAGTAGTTGCGCTATTCCAATATTATCACCCCCTAAATTCGGAAAAGCGTATTTGGGGTAAAGCTAGTCGATCAACGGTGCAGTCGACGGTTCTGTGCCTTCCCCCTTGAGTTGTCCGCTCAAGGGTATCCGGTCTAAAACCCCATAGAAACCTTACTCTATTGTAATGTTGCATGCATCATGGTCAAACCTAGTCAGGCTAAGTGTGTTGTCCGCACAATAGCCTTTAAGATAGCCTTGTCCAAAGTCCATTGGGTTTCCCTGGAACCCAAACGAACACCTTCACATTTTGTACATTTAATTGGGGAACTAAATGCTCTTTGCTAATTATCGATGTTAAATAGTCTAGTCCGGTGGGGGTAAGGGTCTAACCCTTCTTGTTTTGCAGAAATGAGGCACGAAATCCCCAGATTCAGTATGGTCGCCAATATCCACCCCAAATTGTTAAACTGGTGGGAGGATCTTCACTCCAACGACAAAGCACTCGTCAGGAAACACTTGGGAAGCCTGCCCTCTCTTTTGGATATTCAGCCTAACAAAATGATGATAGAGGCTGCTACCCTATTCTGGGATTGCGATCGGTCAGTATTCCGCTTCGGAAATAATGAAATGACACCGGTTCTGGAAGAAATAGGAGGTTTGGACGGTTTGGATTGGGAATCTCCAGGGTTGCTGATGCCTGAGAATCGCACAGGCCGGGGTTTTCTCAAAATATTGGGACGAAAGAAAAATCCGGACTTGGTATGTTTAAAAGATTCATACATCCCTTTTGATTACTTGTAAGAAAGGTTTGGTCGTAGAAAATCATACCGCACTTATCAGGATGAGTTCTCCCTCACTTCTCTAGGGCACATCCATCTCCGAGGGTTTGCTTTCATGGTTTGTTTTCTGGGTTTAATGGTGTTCCCGACAAAGAAGGAGAGGATTCACATTAGGTTGGCCATGGTCGCTAAGACTTTAATGGAGGGGATCAACGGACAAGACTTCAGCATTGTGCCTATGATCATTGCAGACACATACCGAGCCTTAGAAAAGTGTCAACGGGGAGCAAAGCATTTCGAAGGTTGCAACTTACTGCTTCAACTTTGGCTCGCTGAACACCTGCAAAGGGGTGACTACCGACAAGACATCCAACGAAGAATCTGGGATGACGATGTCGCCTTCCACTACCCAAAACGAATGAACTATATTCCAGACATGTTCGCTCAACTGGAAAATGCCGAGGGATGGGTTGAGTTACTGGGTAATTTGACCGAGGACCAGATTCAGTGAATGTTTGAATGGTTCCCAACGGATGAATTCATCATCCGATCCCGAGATGCTTCATTTCTGATATTGATTGGTCTGAGGGGAACATACCCTTACGTCCCTCTCCGAGTTATGAGGCAAGCAGGGAGGAGACAAGTTATACCTAGGGTTGAGAAGATGGGACATTTTCGGGCAGACTTCCAGGACGACGACAACCCTCACAAGTGCCAAGCTCAGCATTTGTGGCACTGCAAGATTGTACTGGAGAAAGACACCATTGAGCCAGACAGGTATCATGCCAGTTGTACTCCTTTCTATCTAAGCTGGTTAGAAGAAGATATGGAGGGCCAATTCGAGCTAGGATTCGCTCAGGGTCACTGGGTCATACATGAGAAGGCCGAAGCGCAAGTTAAATTCAACATTCTACGCAAGAGGCTTCTTGAAGTTGAAGATAATCATCACCAGATACACGAGTCCAGCAGAAAGCTGATCGAGGAATGGAAGGATATGGCTATCAGCTCCAACAAGAGGCTAGGGTACTTGGAGCGAGGTATAGTCTAGCTAGAGGAAAAGTTCATCAAGAGGATCGAGGACAGCAAAAGGGCTGAAGGAGCCGAAGGAGGATATCTAGCCAGGACCTACTTGTTGCTGGGACTTCGCGAGTTGGGAAAGCTGATCAAAGGGAGCAGGAATGCCGAATCTGGGGAAGGTCCTTCTGGGACCAAGTAGATAGGGGTGTCTTTTATTTTGTCCCCTTTGATGTAATAAGGCCATTGGCCATTAGTGACTTTTATTTTTCGCATAGTTAGAGTCGTTTTTATCATCAATAAAATGAGGCATTTAGCATTTCAAGTTCTCCAAATTAATTTGTCGCTAGGACTACCTCGGGCACAAAGAGGTTCCCAACTTGGGATGTGTTTTACATTTTTGCATTACGTGTTTAAATTACCGCAACATGTTTTATAATCCTCACTAAATTCCTTACCTTTTGTTTTGGTTTTTATTTATTTATTATTCCCCTCCCCAAAGGTTAGTTCGTGCATTCTGGCATCATCCGCCTACCGCACAAGATCAAAGGGTCCTCCTCTTACTCCTCCTCCTAGTCCTCCCAAAGGAAAACGCAAGGGTAAAACTAAGATGGCAGATTCAAGCGGCACGAGAAAAGACAACAAGGATGAACAGGTTGAGATCACTGATGGTTGAGGTATTCAGGTTCTGCACGAGGGTATGTCTCCACTGGAAAAGAAACTGCTGAAGTTCCAAGAGGAACTTGACCAAGTCAAGAATTTGGCTCACTTATCACTTTCCCTCAATGTTCCAGACATCCCTTTCCCAAATGCCCAAATCCCACTTTACCAAAGAACATCCCTAAACAACCAAATCACCCCAAGGACCCAGTCCCGCCAGCACAATGCAATGCTTGTCACCATAACACTCCACCTCTCCAGGGCCAGACAAAATACCACTTCTAGGCTTACGATAATCCCATTTATGTGGAAAACGTGGCTCATTCCACACTGCATACCCCTGAGTCCGACAAGAAGGATAGGCTCATCAGGAATCTGGCCGAGGAACTTAAGAAATTGACCAACCGAGTTCAGGGCGTCGAAGGAGTTAAAGGGATTGAGGGGGTGAACTATGAAGATCTTTGTATACAACCTGATGTCGAACTGCCCGAGGGGTACAAACCTCCTAAGTTCGAGATGTTCGATGGTACTGGTGATCCAAGAGTCCATTTGAGGACTTACTGCGACAAACTGGTCGGCGTGGGAAAAGATGAAAGAATCCGCATGAAACTCTTCATGAGGAGCTTAAAAGGAGATACATTGTCCTGGTACATCAGCCAGGATCCAAAGAAATGGTCTAATTGGGTAAGCATGGCAACGGACTTCATGGATAGATTTTGGTTCAACACGGAGAACGCACCGGATGTATTCTACATCCAGAACCTAAAGAAGAAACCAACAGAGACCTTTCGCGAGTACGCTACTCGTTGGAGGTCAGAAGCTGCCAAGGTCAGACCGGCCTTAGAATAGGAACAAATGAAGAAGTTCTTTGTGCGAGCTCGGGATCCTCAATACTATGAGCGACTGATGATGGTTGAGGGTCACAAGTTCTCTGATATCATCAAGTTGGGAGAGCGAATCGAAGAGAATATCAAAAGCGGTATTGTCACGACCCAATTTCTAATGTGGGTCGCGATGGCGCCCAACGACGGGGTTAGGCAAGCCAATATGAATTACACTAGGTGTTACCCTTCCCATTTGATTAAACAAATCAATATTTACCAATTTTAAACAATTAAACATGAAGATAGCTTGATATGAAAACAAAATCATAACACTACATGGCGAGATAAAGCATATGTATGCCTATACAACCCAAAACCCAAAATATACACTACGTGTGTGCCAGGAACTAGTGTCACGAGTGTCGCGGGCAACTATCAGAATACAGAAGATACATATAGATAAAATCCACAGTCTGGGTAAAATAGACGGGGTAAATAACAAAAGTAAATGAAACTCCAGGGTGCTGCTGGGGGATCGCCAGAGGAAGCAGCTCACCGTGAAGTCAAGTCCACTACGGTTACTATCAGGATCTGGTCTGATAACCAGATGCACCAGCCTCAGAACCTGTACAGTTAAGTACAAAAGTGTAGCATGAGTACATATTAAAATAAATATGTACCCAGTGAGTATCCCGTCTAATCTCGAAGAAGTAGTGACGAGAGGTCGACTTCACACTCATTAAGATCCAACAATATGATATAACAAAGATAAAATAAAACAGTAGGTATGTAAGACAGTGAGTAGCAATTATGTATAAAGCACAAAAATCCAAGAAAATACTAGAACAATAACAATGGCCACTTCCTTTCAAAAAGATGTCTCATACAAGCAAAAATCCATGAAAACCATGCCAAATAATCATGCGCACACAGGAATAAGACAACCGGCCGGAGTCATAAGGGAAAAATAGCTATGCACTGCCCGGGATCGACCGACTCATCCCAAAAATGCATGCTTACCATAATCATAACTACGCACTACCGAGGATCGATCGGCCCGTCCCAAAAGTGCGTCTTTCAATGTAATCATATCAAATCATAGTACAACTTCGTCCATGCACTGCCGAGGAACGTACGGACCGTACCAAGAGTGCATTCTCAATTATATCATCTCTGTGCACTGGTGGGGATCGACCGGCCCGTCCCAAAAGTGCACCTTTCAATCCGCCATGGCGTACGGCCCGCTCCCATAAGAGTGGGGGAAATCACACATCGCTCGCGGAATGTAAATTGCGAAGCGGTCACATGCACACACAATATCTTATAAAACTTACCTTCCATAACAAATTCCTTTAAATTCAAATTTTTCCACAAAGCCTCAGAGGAACAATACTATACAAAACATGATCTCATAGTACATACGGCGTCACAATGAATCATATAAAGCATTACAAGGAAGCGTATAAGGCATTACAAGGAAGCATATAAGATAAGACATGTTGTGGGCGTAACTACCCAGACATAACAATGATAGCCGCTACGTATGGACTCTGGTCACTTGGTGCGTACGTAGCCCCCAAACAATTTTACACATAGCATATACATCACCTATGGGGACAATTCCCTCTTACAAGGTTAGAAAGGAGACTCACCTCGTGCCGAATCTACCCCTCAGACCACAATTACGCACGAAACTACGAGCTCTACACCCGAGGACTCGCAACTAGCCAAAAGGTGTAAAATTAAATCAATGCATGCACAATGTGGGAAATTATCCTATTCATGGAAAAATTCCCAAATTCCAACCCCTGTCCCGCATGCTCAAATTCCGAAAATTCTCGAAGGGATCACTCACCCATAGCCTAAGGATCATTAAGGTGTGATTTCTACTTGAATTCATGGCCTAAAATGGAAAATCACAAAATCCTCAAGAGCCCTAAAATTACTACCTAATTCCATGATTTTTGACAATTTAGTAGGGAATTTAACTAGGCATTGATGTTTTAAACTAGTTAAACCATGGAATTTACTTACCTCAATAACAGTGGTGGAAGGTTCCTTGAAGAGCTCTTTAAAGATTTGAGGAGGAAGATGAAAATGGAGGAAATAGGCTAAGTCCCGTATTTAATAAAACTGCCCAGGCTTTACTGCGATCGCGACAAGGGCCTTGCGATCGCGAAGGCCAACTGGCCAGACCTCTGCGATCGCGGCAGAGGTCGTGCGATCGCGAAGGCCAACTGGCCAGACCTCTGCGATCGCGGTAGAGGTCCTGCGATCGCGAAGAGTAACTGTGCCCGGCCCTGGCTTGGAACTATGCGATCGCTAGGATGGGGCTGCGATTGCGAAGGCATGGAGTCCAGGCTACACGCCTGAGCTGGGCACGCACATCGAGGTGAGATTAACAGAGGCTTTCGAGGCCTCGAAACACAGTCAGAATTTAATTTACATAAGATGACCTTTTGGGTCATTACAATCTCCCCCTCTAAAACAAACGTTCGTCCTCGAACGGACGTAGAATCGTACCTGAAGTGCTGAATAGCTGCGGACTCCGCATGTCCTCCTCGGACTCCCAAGTCGCCTCATCGACTGGTTGGCCCCTCCACTGGACCTTTACGACAGACACTCTCTTAGACCTCAACTGGCGGTCCTGCCTATCAATAATAGCAATTGGCACTTCCTCGAAGCCTAACTTCTCATCTAACTGAATAGTGCTGAAATCAATCACGTGAGAGAAATCAGCATAATATCTGCGGAGCATGGATACATGAAATACCGAATGAACTTCTGATAAGGCAGGAGGTAAAGCGAGCTCATAGGCAACCTCCATGACTCGCCTCAACACCTCTAGAGGGCCTATAAACCTGGGGCTCAACTTGCCCTTCTTCCCGAATCTCATAACGCCTTTCATCGGTGAAACCTTCAGCATAACCTTATCTCCCTCCATAAATGCTACATCACGCACCCGCTGATCTGTGTAACTCTTCTGTCTGGATGTGCAAAGCATCTCTCACCAGATCCGTGCCATATAACTTGGCCTCACCAGGCTCAAAACACCCGATAGGAGAACGACATCGTCGACCATATAAAGCCTCGAATGGAGCCATCTCGATGCTGGACTTATAACTGTTATTGTATGCAAACTCCGCCAAAGGCAAGAACTGGTCCCACTAACCGCCAAAATCAATCACACAAGCCCTGAGCATATCCTCCAAAATATGAACTGTACGCTTTGACTGGCCATCAGTCTGAGGGTGAAATGCTGAACTGAGGTCTAACTGAGTGCCCATCTCACCGTGCAAAGCTCTCCAGAAGTGCGAAGTGAACTGAGGACCTCGATCTGATATAATAGACACTGGCACACCGTGCAACCGGACTATCTCCTGAATATAAATCTGGGCCAGCCTCTCTGTAGTATAAGTAGTAGCCACAGGAATAAAATGCGCCGATTTGATCAATCTATCCATAATGACCCAAACCGCGTCAACCTTCCGCAAAGTCCGTGGCAACCCAACCACAAATTTCATAGTGATGCGCTCCCATTTCCACTCAGGAATGGGCATCTGCTGAAACAAGCCTCTTGGCCTCTAGTGCTCATACTTGACCTGCTGACAATTGGGACACCTAGCCACATACTGCACTATATCCTTCTTCATCCGCCTCCACCAGTAATGCTGCTTCAGATCACGATACATCTTCGTCTCTCCTGGATGAACAAAATACCGAGAACTGTGCGCCTTTGCTAGAATTCTCTTCCTCAGTCCCTCAATATTAGGAACACATAAATGGCCCTGGAGCCTCAAAACACCATCCTCGCCCATAGTAACCTCCTTGGACCTGCCCTGGACCACCGTATCCTGAAGCTCTGCAAGGCATGGATCATCAAACTGTCGAGCCTTAATCTCCTCCAACAATGAAGACTGAGCAACTACATGGGCCAAAACTTGACGAGGATCCGAAAGGTCCAGTCTCACTAGGCGATTGGCCAAGGACTGAATGTCCAAGGCTAAAGGTCTATCCTCAGCTGCAATGTAGGCCAAGCTACCCATAATCGCTGCCCTCCTGCTCAAAGCATCTGCTACTACATTCGCCTTGCCCGGTTGATATAGAATAGTGAGATCATAATCTTTTAACAATTCCAGCCATTTGCGCTGCCTCAAGTTAAGGTCCCTCTACTTGAATAAGTGCTGCAAACTGCGGTGGTAAGTGTAGACCTCACATGACACACCATAAAAATAGTGCCGCCAAATCTTCAGAGCATGAACAATCGCCGCCAACTCTAAGTCGTGCACAGAGTAATTCTTTTCATGAACCTTCAGTTGGCGCGAAGCATAAGCAATAACTCTGCCATGATGCATCAACACACTTCTCAACCCGACGCGTGAAGCATCACAATGCACGGTATACATCCCAGAATCGGAAGGAAACGTCAGAACTGGTGCTGAGGTCAAAGCTGACTTAAGCTTCTAAAAGCTCACCTCACACTCATCGGACCACCGAAACGGGGCATTCTTCTGAGTCAATCTGGTCAATGGAGCTTCAATAGAAGAGAACCCTTCCATGAATCGGCGATAATAGCCTGCTAGGCCCAAGAAACTCCTGATCTCTGTAGCTAGAGTAGGATGCGGCCAACTCTGAACCGCGTCAATCTTCTGAGGATCAACCTTGATACCTTCCCCGGATACCACATGCCCCAAAAATGCCAAAGAATCTAACCAGAACTCGCACTTAGAGAACTTAGCATACAACTTCTGTTCCCGCAAGGTCTGGAGCACAACTCTCAAATGCTTCTCATGCTCACTCAGGCTTCGCGAATAAATCAAGATGTCATCAATGAAGACGATGACGAAGGAATCAATATACGGCCGGAATACCCTATTCATCAAGTCCTTGATTGCTGCTGGGGCATTAGTTAAACCAAAGGGCATCACCAGGAACTCATAATGGCCATATCTGGTACAAAATGCAGTCTTCGGAACATCTGAAGTTCGAATCTTCATTTGATGATATCCTGATCTCAAATCAACATTGGAAAACACACGAGCACCCTGCAACTGGTCAAATAAATCAACGATGCGCGGCATAGGATACTTATTCTTAATAGTAACCTTATTCAGCTGGCGGTAGTCAATACACATGCGCATAGACCCATCCTTCTTCTTCACAAATAGGACTGGAGCACCCCACGGCGACACACTCGACTTGATGAACCCCTTAGCCAACAACTCATCAAGTTTCTCCTTTAACTCTTTCAACTCCTTAGGATCCCTACGATACAGGGGAATGGAAATAGGCTGAGTATCTAGAGCTAAATCAATACAAAAATCAATATCTCGATATGGAGGCATGCTTGGAAGATCTGAAGGAAATACGTCTGAAAACACTCGTACCACCGACACTGAATCAATGGTCGAAGACTCGGCGGTGGTGTCCCGCACATAAGCAAGGTAAGCCAAATAACCCTTCTCGACCATATGCCGAGCCTTTATGAAGGAAATGACTCGGCTGGATGCACTAACTAAAGAACCTCTCCACTCTAGACTAGGCGACTCAGGCATGGCTAAAGTGACTGTCTTGGCATGGCAATCTAACACACCATGATAAGAAGATAGCCAATCCATGCCTAGGATAACCTCAAAATCAATCATATCCAACAATAAGAGATCTGCTCTGGTATGAAAACCGCATAAAGTGATCACACAAGATCGATAGACCCGGTCTACCACCACAGACTTGCCCACAAGAGTGGACACATATATAGGAGAACCCAAGGACTCACGAGGAACATCCATAAAATGAGCAAATAGTACTGAAACATATGATTACGTGGATCCTGGATCAAATAGTACCGAAGCCTCCCTACCACATACTGAGATAATACCTGTGATTACGGCGTCTGAGGCCACTGCATCTGATCGGGTCGGAATGGCATAAAATCTTGCTGAGGCTCCCGAAGACTGAACTCCCCCAGAGTGAATAGGAACTAACTGACCTCCCCCTAACCGGCCTCCCCCTCTAGGATGACCCCCTTCCTACCTGCCCTCTACTTCTAGGTGGCCGGACTGCTGGTGCTGGATCCATAGGGTGATAACCCTGCTGCACTGCCTTGCCCCGAAGCCTAGGACACTGTCTCTGCATATGACCTATATCTCCACACTCAAAGCAACCTCTAGGTACCATAGCCTACTTCCCCTAAGAGGAAGACCCCTGAATAGCCAAGAAGCAATGTGGACCCTCGGGCATTGCACTGAAATAAGAACCGGAGGGTCTCTGGCGACTATAGTGGCCACTAGGTGAACCCTGAGTGGCTGGAAGACGATAGGAACGCTCTGGCATGGCACTGAACTGAGACCTCGCTGGACCACCTCGAGGAGGTGGTGGAGGTGCTGAATATGGAAGCCTGCTGGGCTGACCACCCCCGAATAAACCTCTGCTCCTAGCTGGAGCATCCCTGAAATCCACTGAGAACCTAGCCCTCTTGTCCTTCTGACCCTATTCCTTGATCCTCAGCCGATACCCCTCAATCCGTCGAGCTATCTCAACTACAAGCTGGTAAAGAGTACCCATCTCCACCTCTCGGGCCATGGTGGCCCTAATGTCCGAATGCAACCCGGCCATAAACCGCCGCACTCTCTCGGCATCGGTAGGCAATATCATAAGTGCATGGCGTGACAACTCTGAAAATCTAGCCTCATAATATGTCACGGTCATCTGCCCCTGCTCTAGCTGCTCAAACTGACGCCGCAACTCTTCCCTCTCAGAGGGTGGAATATATCTGTCTAGAAACACCTGCACGAACTAATCCCAAGTGACAGAAGGAGAATCTTCTGGTCTGCTGAGAATATATGACTGCCACCACCTGCGAGCTCTGCCCTCCAACTGAAATGTGGTGAAATCCACTCCATAGGACTCCAAAATCCTCATGTTTTGCAGTCTGTCCTTGCACCTATCGATAAAATCCTTAGCATCCTCACCCCGCTCACCCCCGAAGACTGGAGGGAGAAGTCGGGTCCATCTATCCAACATCTTCTACTGGTCACCCTCTGTAACTGGCATGGGCTCTAGGTCCGCTATCACGGGCTGAACCCCACCCACGGGCGGTGTGCCCGGGGTATGACGTGCTGCTGCTGCCTGAGCTGTGGCCTGAGCGGTAGAGGTCTAAACTACCCCTCCCGCCTGAGAAGTAGCAGGGTCGGCTGGAAATAACCTAGCCTTAGACATAATGTCCATGAATCTCAGCATACGGCCCATGACCTCCTGGAAGCCTGGCCCCGTCATGAAAACCACTGGAGCAGGTGCTACTGGAGGTACCTCATCCTGCTCCTCGATAATAGGGTCCTCTAGTGGTGCCACTGGTATAGCTATGGGACGCCTTCGTCCCCTACCTCGATCAGGTGCTCTACCCTTGCCTCCACCCCGACCTCAGGCGGCGGGGGCAACGGCTCTCC
Organism: Nicotiana undulata; assembly: GCA_005239495.1. Taxonomy (NCBI): domain Eukaryota; kingdom Viridiplantae; phylum Streptophyta; class Magnoliopsida; order Solanales; family Solanaceae; genus Nicotiana; species Nicotiana undulata. The sequence goes on along the minus strand of ML283539.1, from coordinate 35,517 downwards.
CTGAACAGAAACATTGGATGAACGCGTCCTCACCATCTGTGAGAGAATAGAAGAATAAGTTTGAGTACATCATAGATTGCACGACACGATATGAATAAAGGGAAGTTTCCTAACACCCCATATCCTCCTGAAGATAACTACAAACGTCTATGTACCGATCCGCAAGACTCTGCAGGGCCTGCCCGTGACTCGTGAGACTTACGTGAACCTAGGGCTCTGATATCACGTTGTCGCGACCCAATTTCTAATGCGGGTCGCGATGGCGCCCAATGACGGGGTTGGGCAAGCCAATATGAATTAGACTAGGTGTTACCCTTCCCAATTGATTAAACAAATCAATATTTACCAATTTAAAACAATTAAACATGAAGATAGCTTGATATGAAAAAAAATCATAACACTACATGGGCGAGATAAAGCATATGTATGGCTATACAAACCAAAACCCAAAATATACACTACGTGTGTGCCAGGAACTAGTGTCACGAGTGTCGGGGGCAACTATCAGAATACACAAGATACATATAGATACAAATCCACAGTCTGGGTGAAATAGACGGGGTAAATGACAAAAGTAAATGAAACTCCAGGGTGCTCCTGGGGATTGCCAGAGGAAGGAGCTCACCGTGAAGTCAAGTCCGCTACGGTCACTATCAGGATCTGGTCTGATAACCAGATGCACCAGCCTCAGAACCTGTACAGTTAAGGACAGAAGTGCAGCATGAGTACATATTAAAATAAATATGTACGCAGTGAGTATCCCGTCTAATATCGAAGAAGTAGTGACGAGAGTTCGACTTGACACTCACTAAGGTCCAACAACATGATATAACAAAGATAAAATAAAACAGTAGGCATGTAAGACAGTGAGTAGCAATTATGTATAAAGCACATAAATCCAAGAAAATACTAGAACAATAACAATGGCCACTTCCTTTCCCAAAGATGTCTCGTACAAGTAAAAATCCATGAAAACCATGCCAAATAATCATGCGCACACAGGAATAAGACAACCGGCCGGAGTCATAAGGGAAGAATAGCTATGCACTGCCGGGGATCGACCGTCCCATCCCAAAAGTGCATGCTTACCATAATCATAACTACGCACTGCCGAGGATCGATCAGCCTGTCCCAAAAGTGCGTCTTTCAATTTAATCATATCATACAATAGTACAACTTCGTCCATGCACTGCCGAGGAACGTACGGACCGTACCAAGAGTGCATTCTCAATTATATCATCTCTGTGCACTGGTGGGGATCGACCGGCCCGTCCCAAAAGTGCACCTTTCAATCCGCCATGGCGTACGGCCCGCTCCCATAAGAGTGGGGGAAATCACACATCGCTCACGGAATGTAAATTGTGAAGCAGTCACATGCACACACAATATCTTATAAAACTTACCTTCCATAACTAATTCCTTTAAATTCAACAATTTCCATAAAGCCTCAGAGGAACAATACTATACAAAACATGATCTCATAGTACATATGGTGTCACAATGAATCATATAAAGCATTATAAGGAAGCATATAAGATAAGACATGATGTGGGCCTAACTACCCAGACGTAACAATGATATCCACTATGTACGGACTCTCGTCACTTGGTGCGTATGTAGCCTCCAAACAATTTACACATAGCATATACATCACCTATGGGGACAATTCCCTCTTACAAGGTTAGAAAGGAGACTCACCTCGTGCCGAATCTACCCCTCAGACCACAATTGTGCACGAAACTCCGAGCTCTACACCCGAGGACTCGCAACTAGCCAAAAGGTGTAAAATTAAATCAATGCATGCACAATGTGGGAAATTATCCTAGTTATTCAATAAAATCGCTATTCATGGAAAAATTCCAAAAATCCAACCCCGATCCCGCATGCTCAAATTCCGAAAATTCTCGAAGGGATCACTCACCCATAGCCTAAGGATCATTAAGGTGTGATTTCTACTTGAATTCATGGCCTAAAATGGAAAATCACAAAATCCTCAAGAGCCCTAAAATTACTACCTAATTCCATGATTTTTGATAATTTAGTAGGGAATTTAACTAGGAATTGATGTTTGAAACTAGTAAAACCATGGAATTTACTTACCTCAATAACAGTGGTGGAAGGTTCCTTGAAGAGCTCTTTAAAGACTTGAGGAGGAAGATGAAAATGGAGGAAATAGGCTAAGTCCCGTATTTAATAAAACTGCCCAGGAATTTCTTCACTGCGATCGCGACAAGGGCCCTGCGATCGCGAAGGCCAACTGGCCAGACCTCTGCGATCGCGGAAGAGGTCCTGCGATCGCGAAGTCCAACTGGCCAGACCTCTGCGATCGCGGCAGAGGTCCTGCGATCGCGAAGAGTAACTGTGCCCGGCCCTGGCTTGGCACTATGCGATTGCGAGGATGGGTCTGCGATCGCGAAGGCATGGAGTACATCCTTCCGCGATCGCGGAGATCAAAAAGCAGCCCAGCCAAATTCCTTCTCCACGATCGCAACCCACCTTCTGCGATCGCAGAGAAGGAAACCAGACAACAAAAATCTGGTTTTTCCAACTTAGCTCCCGGGGGTCCAAAACTCACCCGAGCCCCTCGGGACCATGTCCAAAAGTACCGGCAAGTCTTTATTCATGATACGGACTCGCTCGAACTTCCGGAATTCAACCCCAGAACCAAATTGAATCAAGCTTAAGAACTTAAGATTCTAGAATTCATTTCAATGCGCCGAACCAGCCTATACTACTCGAAATGATTTTAAATTTTGCAGACAAGTCATAAATGACATAACGGAACTATTCCCGGTCTTGGAATTTCATTCGGACTTCAGTAACATAAAATCACATTCCAAGCCAAATTTCAAATTCTATGAAAATCCTCAAAACATCATTAACTCTAAATTTCCCATTTTGATCCGAAACCCGTCAAATCAAGTCCATTTCTTACCAAATTTCACAGATAACTTAAATAACACATATTGAACCTGTTCTGAGCTCCGAAACTATAATACGGGCCTGACAGCACAGGGGTTCATAAGCCATTATTATTTTTAAAAAATAATTTTCTTTAAAAAATTCATTTCTTGGACTTGGGTCCTCAGAATTCGATTCCGAGCATATTCCCAAGTCCCATATTTTTCTACGGACCTTCCGGCACCGCCAGATCACGGGTCCGGGTCTGTTTACCAAAAATGTTGACCAAATTCAACTTTATTCAATTAATTATCATAAATTCAACTCTTTATCAAGTTTCCACATAAAGGATTCCCGGCTACGCGCCTGGGCTGCGTATGCATAGCGAGGTGAGATTAACTGAGGCTTTCAGGGCCTCGGAACACAGTCATAATTAAATTTACATAAGATGACCTTTTGGGTCATCACAAGTATGGTCACAAACTTTGAGGCTTTACAAGCTACTAATAAAGCTCTGCAATCTGGTTGTGTGTCCAGGAAGAAGGATGTAGGAGCCGTGATGGTAGCACAACAAGCCAAATCCCCTCCTAAATACCAAGTATATCCCGCACCTTCATTCACATACCAACCAACTCCAAGTTACCAAGCACCTTCACCACAATACCAAGCTCCATCATCCATTTATCAGCCTACCTCGCCCAGATATTCCCAACCAGCTCCCGTTTACAATGCCTATAATTACCAACCTTCTCACTACCAGTCACCACCCACTCACCAAAATTTCCCAAGACCCCGCCCTAACTTCGACCGCTGCCCTCCGAAACAGTATACTGCCATAGCCGAACCCATTGACCAGTTGTATGAAAAGCTCAAAGCCACTGGTTATGTCACACCTATTCCTACTGCCACCCCTGAGAACCTCTCTCAGTTGGTCAACCCAAATATATCCTGTGGTTACCATTCCGGCATGAAATGACACACCATCGAGGAATGCCGTTCCTTGAAAGACAAGATACAAGCTCTCATAGACAACAAGATCATTGTAGCCAAGGACCCTGCTCCTAATGTTCGCAATAATCCGCTGCCCGGCCATAAAGTTGGTGTCCATATGATTGAAGTAGATGATGATTGGGATCCCGAGGGATCAATTGGGCTGATTGCAGAGGGTGAACCAAAAAAGCCCGCAATTACTCTCAACCCGATTGTGGTTCAGATGCAGCCATCCGAGGATGCTGAGGTAAACATGTCCATCCCACTCGAGTTTGAATCGAGACCGCCCACCAAAAGAAAGGCCCCTGTGCCGATCGCAGTTGAGTTTGTACGGCCTCTCGAAGTTGCAGTACGGTTACCTATAACATATACTCCGGTGGGAATAATAATGACCACACCTGTTCTAGTGGAAATGTCAACAACGCCACCCTTCTACTCAAATGCCATCCCATGGGACTACACTGCTGAAGCGAGAAGGAAAGGTAAAAGAGAGTCCGAGGAAGCCATTGCCGCACAGGGGATGACAAGAACTGGCAGAGTTTATACCCCTAAACATTAGGTCGAGTCTAGCAAGCAGGCCGCCAACCGTCCTCCCACCCTCGAGACAGGTTCAAACGATCATTGGAGAAAGATACAAGCCAATGAGTATTCAATCCTTGACCAGTTGAACAAGACACCTGCTCCGATAGCCATTCTCTCCCTATTACAGAACTCTGAAACACAAAGGAGTGCCTTGTTAAAGGTGCTGAGTGAAGCATACGTACCAAAAAATATCACCAGCGGGGTGATGGCCAACATGGTGGGACAGGTACTGGAAAGCCACAAGAGCACTTTCCATGAAGATGAGCTACCGCCCGAGGGGTTAGGGCATAACAGAGCACTACACATCACGGTACAATGTGAGGATCATTTCATCACAAGGATCCTAATTGACGGGGGTTCCAGCCTCAACATCTGTCCGCTGGTCACGCTCAAGAAATTAGGCAAAAGTCTACATGAGATAAAGGAAGGAGAGATCAACGTAAAAGCCTTCGATGGTTCGCAGAGGTCCACCATGGGAGAAATCACCTTGTGCTTACAGATGGGACCAACTTGGTTCGATGTAGATTTCCAAGTGATAGATGTGCTTGCATCCTACAACTTACTGTTGGGACGACCTTGTATCCACGCTGCTGGGGCCGTGGCATCAACCCTACATCAAGCTGTGAAGTTCGAATGGAATCACCAAGAGTTAATTATTCATGGCGACGGTAGCAACCATATCTACGGTCGCCAGACCTTTTCGGTCATCGATGGAAGAAGGAAGTTGGGTGGAGAGATCTACCACAACATCGAGCGAGTTAACGCCATTGATAAGGACAAGTGGTGGGACAGTAAGATTAAAAGCATCTTGAACTGGGAAGGGTACGAGCCAGGAAAAGGGCTCGAGAAAAATCTCCAAGGAATAACGAAGCCAATAACACTCAAGAGGCACGGTACAACTTTCGGTTTGGGGTACGAGCACACTTGGAAGAAATTCAAGAACTGATCGCCACCATGGAGCGACCCCTACTATCCATTGGAGCAGCCAATACCTCACTTGGAGCAAACTTTCCAACAAGCTGATATCATCTACAGTACGGATGAAGAGGAAGCATTAGCAGCAATGAGGGATTTATTTCTGGACGATGAGGACATGGATAACTGTGTCATTCTTGAAGAGGAGGGGGATGAAGGCCCTTCCATACAGGTCGTGAGCAAAGGATCATATCTAAAGAATTGGTCTGTCAGGACAAACAAAGACCGTCGAGTCTCGGGGTAGCAAGGCTAATAAAACAAGCATTATTTACGGTTTATTTATTTAAAGAATTTTCTTCCTTTTCGCATTTTTAATTTCCGCAAGAAAGATCCCTCATGTTCAAACTATTATTCAATTTATCAAAGCATTTCCAGTTTCTTTATAAATCTTATATTTACTTGCTACTGTTTTCCTCCCCATTACTTTATTTACATAGCATTACTATTACTCATCTTGATGAACTGACGACTGTGACATGCAACAAGGCAACGCAACAAACGGATTCCGAGTTAGACGAGGATGATATACCTGAGGATATTATTAAAGAGGTCGAGAACTTTGAGAATAGACCTAAATCTAACTTGGACGAGACTGAGGTCGTCAACCTGGGAGACGTAGAGAAAGTCAAAGAAACACGCATCAGCATTCATCTGTCGCCATCAGAAAATGAGGAATATATAGAATTCTTAAGAGAATATGAGGACATATTCGCCTGGTCATATGATGACATGATTGGCCTCAGTACATCTATTGTGGCCCACAAGCTGCCAACCAATCCAACATGCCCACCGGTGAAGCAAAAACTCAGGAAGTTCAAACCAGACATGAGCTTGAAAATCAAAGAACAGGTCACCAAGCAGATCAACGTCGGGGTTCTCCGGGTGGTCGAATATCCTACGTGGTTACCCAACATTGTGCCTGTGCCAAAGAAGGATGGGAAGGTCAGAGTCTGCGTCGACTACCGGGATCTCAATCGGGCCAGTCCGAAAGACGACTTCCCCTTGCCAAATATACACATCCTAATTGACAATTGCGCCAAGCATGAGCTGTAGTCCTTTGTAGATTGTTTTGCCGATTTCCATCAGATTTGGATGGACGAAGAAGATGCTGAGAAAACGGCATTTATTACGCCGTGGGGAGTGTATAGTTATAATATGATGCCATTCGGTCTGAAGAATGCAGGGGCCACCTACATGAGGGCTATGACTACCATATTTCATGATATGATTCGCAAAGAGATCGAGGTATATGTAGACGACGTCATCATCAAATCAAAGAAGGTCGCTGACCATATGGAAGATTTGAGAAAATTCTTCAACAGGTTAAGGAAGTACAATCTGAAACTCAACCCTGCAAAGTGTGCATTCGGGGTTCCTACTGGCAAGTTATTGGGGTTCATTGTCAGTCACCGAGGAATAGAACTGGATCCATCAAAGGTCAAAGCCATCCATGAATTGTCACCACCAAAGAACAAAAAGGATGTTATGAATTTCCCAAGGAGGCTCAATTACATCAGCAGGTTCATAGCCCAGTCTACCGTCATTTGTGAACCAATTTTAAAGATATTGAGAAAGGATGCTGCAACCAAATGGACCGTGGATTGTCAAAAGGCCTTCGACAGAATCAAGGAGTATCTCTCAACACCACCAGTCCTGGTACCACCCGAGCCAGGTAAACCTTTGCTACTCTACCTTGCTGTGCTGGATGGAGCTTTCGGCTGCGTTCTTGGGCAACATGACGAGACAGGGAGAAAGGAGCAAGAAATTTACTACCTCAGCAAGAAGTTCACTCCGTATGAGGCTCGGTACTCTCTATTAGAACGCACTTGCTGCGCTCTAACTTGGGTCGCACAGAAGCTGAGTCACTATTTCTATGCATATACAACGTACCTCATATCAAGGATGGATCCATTGAAATACATCTTTCAGAAGCTTATGCCTACTGGCAAACTGGACAAATGGCAGATCCTGTTAAGTGAGTTCGATATTATTTACGTGACTCAGAAGGCGGTCAAGGGACAAGCACTAGCATATCATCTTACTAAAAATCCTATGGACGGAGAATACGAACCACTGAAAACGTATTTACCCGATGAAGAGGTATCTTTCGTAGGAGAAGACATTGCAGAATCCTACGATGGTTGGAGGATGTTCTTTGATGGGGCTGCAAACTTCAAAGGCGTAGGTATTGGAGCAGTCTTAATATAAAAAATCGGTAAGCATTATCCGATTCTACCAAACTCAGGTTCCCCTGCACCAACAACATGGCTGAATATAAGGCATGCATCTTGGGGCTCAACTTGGCCATCGACATGAACGTTCAAGAGTTATTAGTGATTGGTGACTCAGATTTATTGATACACCAAGTCCATGGAGAATGGGCGACCAAGAATTCCAAGATATTCCCATTTCTACATCGTGTACAGGAATTGAGAAACAGGTTCACAAAGATAGAATTCCGACACATCCCCAGAGTCCAGAATGAGTTCCCCGACGCACTGACTACCTTGTCATCTATGATACAACATCCAAACAAGAACTTACTTGATCCTATCCTGGCGGGGATCCACAATCAGCCGGCCTACTGCGCCCATGTTGAAGAAGAAGCAGGCGAAAAGCCTTGGTTTCATGATATTAAGGAGTACTTGGCAAAGGGAGAATATCCGGAGCCTGCAAACGCTACTAAAAACGCACACTTCGAAGGTTTTCAAATAATTTCTTTCACAGCGGAGGAATCCTGTACAGGAGGACTCCTGATTTGGGTTTGCTAAGATGTGTCAAAGCAAGAGAAGCAACAAAATTGCTGGAGGAAGTACATGCGGGTACATGCGATCCTCATATGAACGGGTTCGTTCTAGCAAAGAAGATACTTTGGGCCGGTTATTTCTGGATGACCATGGAAACGGATTGCATCTAGTATGTCCAAAAATGCCACCGATGCCAGATACATGGGGATATGATAAGGGTACCTCCCAGTGAGCTTAATGTAACAAGTTCTCCATGGCCGTTCGCCGCTTGGGGCATGAATGTTATTGGACCAATCGAACCTGCCGCCTCCAACGGACACATATTTATTCTGGTTGCCATTGATTACTTCACTAAATGGGTCGAAGCAGCATCCTACAAAGTAGTTACTAAGAAAAATGTGGCCAATTTCGTCCGCGACCGCATCGTTTGTTGGTTCGGAGTTCCAGAGTCAATCATCACCGACAATGGTTCCAATATAAACACTGACCTGATGAAAACAATGTGTGAGGCCTTCAAGATCAAACACAAGAATTCTACAACATACAGACCTCAGATGAACGAAGCCGTTGAGGCTGTCAACAAGAACATCAAGAAGATACTGAGAAAGATTATAGAAAAACACAAGCAGTGGCATGAGAAGCTGTCATTCGCCTTATTGGGATACCGCACTACAGTCCACACATCAACCGGGGCAACTCCTTATATGTTGGTTTACGGTACATAGGCTGTTATTCCTGCCGAGGTTGAGATTCCATCTCTAAGAATCATACAAGAAGCCGAGCTTGGCTAGCCCTCATAGACGGAAAAAGAATGAATGCAGTTTGTCATGGTCAGCTATATCAGAACAGAATGACCAGAGCCTTCAACAAGAAAGTCAAACCAAGACGATTCACACCGGAGCAACTGGTGTTAAAGAAAATCTTTCCTCATCAAGACGAAGCAAAAGAGAAATTCTCTCCCCATTGGCCAGGCCCGTACATGGTTCACCGAGTGCTGACAGGAGGAGCACTTATACTTGCAGAAATGGATGGAGAAATCTGGACAAAACCAATCAACTCAGACACAGTCAAGCGTTACTATGTGTAATTTTCATGCTTTATCAAATGTTGTAATTTGAACTACGCCTGACCTGATCCCCGTTTAATAGGGGATACGTAGGCAGCCCTTTGGGTTCGGTCACATTTTAATAAAATTTTCATTTCCCCCATGAATGGAAATCGGGGCAGAATTTTAAGGAGGGACCTTAAAATTCCGAATCAAGTCCAATCAAGCGCCGCACAAGCAATCGTCAAGAAGCATTCACCTATCAAACTGGGGTAGAATTTTGAGGAGGACCCTCAAAATTCCATAGCAAGAGAGGTTGCAATGTCTCGAACCGCGTCGTGGTCGTCGGTTCATCCAAAAGAAAATTATTTTTCAATCTTATGTTGTATAATATTTTTGTAAAACCATGCATATTTACTTCTCAAAACAACTTGTTTAGCGACGCTAACCCTGTGATACCAACAACGTTATCATTATCAAGCAGACAGGCCGAGTAAATCCTACGGGAATGCGAACTGACCTTCTCTCCTTTACAGAACTCACGATTTTTCTTTGGATGCAGGCACAAAGACGGCAAAAAGCCCAAAACATATTATTATCTCCGCAGGACGTATATTTCTCAAAAGACGCTCTCAAACTCGTTGCACATGCCGACGCTCATTATCATCACAAAACAACGCTTCATTCGCAATAATCGTATCGCCGCAGTTCATCATCAGCTAAGAACTCTTACTGTCATTTCATTTTCCCGCGCTGCATAAGGCTATTTTGCCTTCCGAGGTTCCACGCTACCTCCCCTGCATTTTATTTCCTGCATTACATAAGGCTACTATTCTGCCTTCCGAGGTTCCACGCCACCTCCCTTTGCATTTTATTTCCCGCATTGCATAAGGATATTGATCTGCCTTCCGAGGTTCTACGCTACCTCCCTTTGCATTTTATTTCCCGCATTGCATAAGGCTGTTGTTCTGCCTTCCGAGGTTCCACGCTACCTCCCTTTGAATTTTATTTCCTGCATTGCATAAGGCTACCATTCTGCATTCCGAGGTTCCACGCTACCTCCCTTGAATTTTATTTCTTTCACTGCATAAGGCTATTGTTCTTCCTTCCGATGTTCCACTCTACCTCCCCTTATTTCATCGCATAAAGCTCCTATCTACCTTTCAAAGCAATCACCTTTCGTGACATTATTTATTTACGCTTTCTTTCGGACTAAGATCTGCCCCTCTTTTCTTCCGCAAATCGCAAGACTAAACTCTGTCTTGTTAGCATCATACTACTGCATTCTTCATGGGCTGAAATATCGCCAAATTGTCCAAAGGCGTCATCGTTCAGAGGCACCATCTTCATGGCCCGAGAACATCATTTCATGGCCTAAGGATCTCTTTTATTCAACCTGCATATAATTATTCAAAGGCACCATGGTTCGGAGGCACCATCCTCATGGCCCGAGAACATCATTTCATAGCTTGCGAATCCCGCACCAAGCGATTCATGGCCCAGGACATCATGGTCTAAGGACATCATCCTAGATTGTCCAAAGACAACATTCATAGTCCAACGGGAACTTGCATCATATTTATATTATGCACGATATATGCTTGTTATTTATTTGCAGGTAATTCGGTCGAACATCCAACCAGGGAGGAGCAGACCACTCCAGTTCTCCCAAAACAACCTCATAAGATCCTCCTACTTTTACCCTACCTCGCACCTTGCGTCTGTTCTTGTGAAACATCACCGGTATATTTTGCCGATGATTCCGGAACTACATATAGCCTGATTCCTATAAACAGGGATATGTAGGCAGCTCAGAAGCCAGGGTGCGGCCTAATTCTCCCACAGCTTTCTCTCGGTCAAAATTGGCCATCATATCTTTACTCGACAACTCTTTCATCCTTCCGGGGTAAAGAGGGGCAGCTGTTGATACCTAATTTTTCCTCAAACTATTTTCAAACTTGCATATAAGCTCTCAAAATTACTCTTTGCAATAACGATTATTTTCCCCTATTTTTCCATATTTTTATTTAAATTATCGCCCCGTTTATTTAATATTTCATATCTAAATAATTCATAAATTATGCTCTAAATAATTTAAAAAATACTTCCTAGATCAGCATGTTATTTATAATCATTTTCTATCTATTAAAATCCAATTATTTCACGAATTAGTCAATTGGGTCTTATTTAATTTCAATTACAACAAATTTGCAATTATGGCCCTATTAGACATTTTGTATTATTTTAATTCGGAACTTATGCATTTCTTACACTTAATATGGGTTAATTACTGTAATTTTTCCTATTTAAACTTAATTTCATCTTTTCATAATTATTAGATATTTTAAATAATTAATTATCTATTTTATTGGGTATTTAACATCTAGCCCTATTTTATTTAAATCATAGCCAAATTTCATACCCAATTTTACCCCAACCCATATGACCCTCAAATGACCCAGCCCAAATAAATTTCCTACCCGGCCCAACCACCAATTGATCTGAGCCGTTGATCAAATAAGATCAACGACCCAGATCCTTTCTTACCTAAAATAACTCAAACGACCCCCTCCCTTGTCTCATTCTTTCGAGACTAATCCTCTCTCTTCTCGTCTCTTCCTCTCCTCCTTCTCTCTAGAACCTTCTGGTTCGTCTTCTTCTCCGATGGCCCTCAACCTGTCTCTGGCCACGTCTAGCCTCTCCCCTTTCGACCACCAGCCGCCTTGACGCCTCTTTCTCCGGTCTACTTCATCTCTGAGACCTTCAGTGGTCTTTACCATGACCAACAACTACTGGGGTTACTGCTTTGAATGTTTCTGGCCTTCTCCGGTGGGGTCTTGACACGGCTATGTCATAGCTACCATGACCTTTGAGTTTCACGGCAGGTTCTCCTATTTTCTCTAGGTTTCTTATGAAACCCTAATTATTTTTGCCTAAACTCCCTAAATCTCTGGTATTCTTAAAGATTCCTACCTATTTCTTTATGTCTTACTTTATTCTCAACTGAGTCTTTAAGATCTATCAGTCTTAAACGTTTTGCTTACTTTTTAAAATAAGGGTTTCTCTAAGTTTCTACACTTCTTTAAAAATGATTTCTTCTTTATGTTTAAACTTTTCCTTTGCATATCTATAATGATTCTATTCTCTTACCGCTTTTTAACTGACCTATGTTTAAAATCCCTAATTTGTTTTAGACCTTTATGTTTGGTTCTTCCTACTGCCTATTTCTTGTTAAATTTTCTGTGATTATCATGCTTCGAATGATTCTTTAGTTTGTTTGTGGCATCTCTGTGTGATTATATTCATACGTTGTTCATCTCTTGCCTCTTTCTGTCAACATTGCTAAACATGTCTTTTGCTACGATTGTTCGTCTTACTTATATGCTGAAGTATGGTGTTATAACTCTCTCTTGACTGATTTTAATCTCCTTACTTGATTGCTTGATTGAAAGATTTCTTTAGAAAAACCTAGAATGCTATTCGATTGTTTAAGTTAATTGATTTGATGTAATATTTTACTCTATTAAATCACTCCTTAATTGGAGTTTCTGAATTTGGTCCTAGTTGTTTACCCTATTTCTTAGTAAAATTGATTCTTTCCTTGTTGATTCTTGACTGATTTTACTTCTCCTTGTGTAATTATGTGTTTTACCGTTTGAATTTGAATCCCTTGACTTAAGGGAGTGATTGTCTTGGTTAACAGATCTTGATTATTTCCTTACTTAGTATGGTACTGATTTTCCTTTACCTTATGTGGCTGAATGTCTTTACCATTTCTGAGTTTGAATCCCATAATTCAAGGGAACCGTGTCATTGATTTCCTGACTGATTGGGATTCTGCCTTCTCTTATAACCATGCATTTGTGATTATTACCTTATTTTGATCACCTATTTGCAACTATATATACTTCTACTCTTTCACTAGCAGAAGGAGGAACACACACAGACATCAATACATTCTCTCTTGTGCTCTTTCTCTCTTTCTCTATTTTCTCAACTGCTGTTCTCTGCTCTTGTCTATTATTAACCGGCTGTAAGTCAAGGCTACTATTGTGCTCACACTGTGCTCTTTGCATACTGCTTTTCTCTTTTCTCACTGGTATGTTCTAATTAATTTCAAAGTTCCAAATCAATGTGTTTATTATTGTTTCAGTTTGTCATCTTCTTAATTGTTTTCTACCTATGCTTGTACTGTTTAACATGTGATTAACTCCTTGTTTGTCTATTAATACTTGCCATGTTTATCTCTTTACATGTCTATGGGTGAGTCAATACTTGTTATAAGCCTTGCTTACTCCTGTATACATCTGTTAGGCTATTTCTCATTCCTGTTTAGTGCCATGTATGGATTCTTATGTCTCCTGATCCCTCCTGAACCTTTTATCAGTTAGCACCTATCCTGCTTCTGACTTACATGCTGAGTCAATGATGCTCATATGATTGTTGTTCCCTCCTAATTTCACCTATTATAACTGTATTTTTGTTACTGTCTATCCATGTCTGAACTTGGCCATTTCTTGATCCCTGAGCCTATATGATTTGTGTAACTATGCTTAAATGTGTTTCTTAAGTCTATGTACCTCATTTTGTTATTATGTGACCTATTTGTCCCATCACCCCATTGTCCTTGTGTGCAATTCTGTACTTTTGAACTTTTTGATCAGTACTTCTGTTTGTCTTTTTTTAGTTAATCTTTCATAACAACTCTCCAGTGTTTTTTGTAAACTCTTTTCTTAAAACTACAAACTTTCCTGTCCTTCTTGCACTTCACACTACTCATTGAAATTAAGTCCTACCCCCTTCGCGTGAGCACTGCCTTGAGTACCTCTGAGTACTCATTGAACTCTGACACACAAGGCTGGTAATTCCACACTGCACTTGTCTTAACTTTTGGCAATTGGTTTGGGTGCTGGTATTGGCCAGGGACCCAATGAGGGCTCTAGGGAGCTTTGCCGCACCCATACCATATTAAGGCTGTGAAACTCGAAAGGAGTGAGGTTGGAAGATTGGGCCTGATTGAAGGCTCCCTATAGAAGCAATTTCTTATTTTCCTTTTGCTACTATAATTCATTATTTTTTGTTTGTAATAACTTGTAAACATATATTGGGGTTTGGATAGTGTATATGGGGGGACTATGCATGCTTAGTCTAGCAATGGGTAGAGAACATGCTCATAGGATTTTCTTACTTACATGTGCAATAGATAACCTGTCTAGGACATGCACCTCATGCATTAGAAATCTTGCTTAGGTTCTTTCATTTTCAGCATGTCTACTTTAATCATTTTTCAAGCCATGATCACAGTTAATAACTATAACAAGTAACAAAAACTGTTAGAAGGTATTACTGCATTTTCATAATCATAGCATCCAGAAATCATGTCCTTTAGGTATTCCTATGTGCATTAGATATCCTGTTATTTAGGACTTCCTATATGTTTGAATTGCAGTTATTGAACACCTAATCAACATGTTAATCTAATAATCTCGTTAAAATGTGTTTTACCATTTGAAACGTTTCTTTAAATACACCCCTTTGAAAATCAGGATGAAATATGCATATACACCCCTTTGAAATGAGTAGGCAATGTATATGGCGCCTAGGCAAACTTTAGGCCTAATACGTATTGAAACCAACTAATTGTGTTTTGCTTGCTGGTATTAGGAATAATCAGTCCCTTTTGGGATTCTCAAACTTTGTTGTTTCTTTCACTCCTGTTTTTTATCTCTTTGAAGTTCATCCTACTTTGCTCTAAAATTCCTCCATTTTCGAAATCACAACATCTTGAAATCATGCATTTATTTCCTCTTTACTGAAATTTTATCTGATTCCTGTTCTATTATTTTTAGTTACTGGGTTTCAAAGTTACCTCACTATACTCAAAATCATTCTATTTTGAACACTTGCCCTATATTCTAAACTCCTGTTTTTGCCGAAATGATTTACTAACTCTTCTTTTACTAAACTCTCGTAAACTACTGGATCCTTACCTCATTTTGGATTACTGGATTTACTGCTTTATTTAAATCTTGCTTTACTTCTGATTACTGATTTTCTAAAAGTTATTCTTCTATTTTATTGAAAACTTTAAACTGCTACGCACTCTTAATTCTTACTGCTGTCTCTAAACTACTGCATTTCTGAAAAATCAATCATCCTTTTGAATTACTCAGTCTTAACTAAACTTTTTGCTTTAACTACTAAGTTTTCAAAATATATCATTTTACTACAACTGTTGAAAACTACTGATTTTCAACTCAAAAACTCTTGTTTTAAATCCTAACTTTGAGACCTTGATTGTGTTTGAGACGTGCTATTTGCGTGTTCACTTGTGGAGGGATATGTGAGCCATTATTTGCCCTTATGCGTTCCCACATTTGTGGTCTTATTTGTTGTTTTACATGTCGCTTAGAATTTTATCCTTTTTAAACCTAGGAGTTCAGCCTAGTACTCACCTTGTAGGATTAGTAGTCCTAAATACCCTATGGGACTTACAGAATGGGACGGGTAATAGCACGCAATAAGCTTCGTGACCGACACACGCGTTTTAAATACCTTAACGGGGAGGGAAGGGTAGAATACGAATATGATGACCGGTGCGCTAATACCACGTGTAGCCGCCTCTTCGAGGTGTGACATACCGTGTATTGCATTGATGTGATACGTATTACTTTAAACCTAGGACAGTTCTTTTCGAATGTTTATTCTAATGTTTTTCCCAAAACCTTTAAAGATTCTCATGCTTGTTTGCAATCCCCTCTTATCTGAACCTTACTTGCTACTTGTTCACCGTCCAAATTCACAAAACTTCTTGGCTGGGACCCACAGTTGTGGATCTTGAGGGGTGCCTAACACCTTCCCCTTGGGATAACTTCAAGCCCTTACCCAAACTCTGGTAATGCAAACTAGTTCATGAGTTATTTACTCTAGGTGCCCTAATGAACCATAAAAATCGTTAGGTGGCGACTCTTCCTTATACCTTTCCTTTAAGGAGTTTTCCAAAAATGTCATAAACCCGATCTCTCCGTACCTAACCCGTGCGCGGAAAAGGGGGCGCGACAGGGGTTCCTGCTGGGAAGTTGTTGGGATTCATTGTGAGCCGCCGGGGAATAGAATTGTATCCGTCAAAGGTCAAAGCCATTTAAGAACTACCACCGCCAAAGAACAAGAAAGATGTTATGAGCTTCTTGGGGAGGCTCAATTACATCAGCCGATTCATAGCAAAGTTTACAGTCATATGTGAGCCGATCTTCAAAATGTTAAGGAAGGACGATGCGACTAAGTGGACCGAGGATTGTCAAAAAACTTTCGACAAAATCAAGGTGTATATATCCACACCGCCGGTCTTGGTACCACCTGAGCCAGGTAGACCCCTGCTACTCTACCTTGCTGTACTGGATGGAGCTTTTGGTTGCGTTCTGGGGAAACATGACGAAACAAGAAGGAAGGAAAAAGCTATTTATTATCTCAGCAAGAAGTTCACTCCGTATGAAGCCCGATATTCTTTGCTGGAACGCACTTGCTGCGCTTTGACTTGGGTTGCTCAGAAGTTGAGGCACTACTTCTGTGCCTACACAACATATCTCATATTAAGGATGGATCCATTGAAGTACATATTTTAGAAGCCCATGCCCATTGGCAAGCTAGCTAAGTGGCAAATTCTGCTGAGTGAGTTCAGCATTATTTATGTGACTCAAAAAGCGGTCAAGGGACAGGCACTGGCAGACCATCTTGCTGAGAATCCTGTGGACGGAGAATATGAACCCCTGAAAACGTATTTTCCTGATGAAGAGGTATCCTTCGTAGGAGAAGACATTGCATAATCTTACGACGGTTGGAGAATGTTCTTTGATAGCGTAGCAAACTTCAAAGGAGTCGGTATCAGAGCAGTCTTAATATCGGAAACAGGTCAGCATTATCCCGTATCCACCAAGCTCAGGTTCCCCTGCACCAACAACATTTCTGAATACGAGGCAAGTATCTTAGGGCTCAACATGGACATTGACATGAACGTCTAGGAGCTATTAGTGATTGGTGACTCAGATCTATTGGTACATCACGTACATGGAGAATGGGCAACCAAGAATTCAAAGATACTACCCTATCTACATCATGTTCAGGAATTGAGAAAGAGGTTCACAAAGATAGAGTTCTGGCATGTCCCCAGAATACAAAATGAGTTCGCCGATGCTTTGGTTACCTTGTCGTCTATGATTCAACATCCATACAAAAGTTTCATTGATCCCATTCCAGTGGAAATCCACAATCAGCTGGCTTACTCTGCCCATGTCGAAGAAGAAGCAGATGGCAATACTTGGTTTCACGACATCAAGGAATACTTGGCAAAAAGAGAATACCCGGAGTTTGCAAATTCCACTCAGAAACGCACACTTCGGAGATTGTCTAATTAATTTCTTTCACAGCGAAGGAATCCTATATAGGAGGAATCCCGATTTGGGGTTGTTAAGATGCGTCGACCCAAAGGAAGCATCAAAATTACTGGAAAAAATTCATGTTGGGACCTGAGGACCACATATGAACGGTTTTGTTCTAGCAAAAAAGATACTCTGAGCTGGTTACTTCTGGATGACCATGGAAACGGACTACATCCAGTTTGTCCGAAAATGCCACCGCTATCAGATACATGGGGATATGATAAAGGTACCTCAACAAGTTCACCATGGCCATTCGCCGCTTGGGGCATGGACGTCATTGGACCAATCGAACCTACCACCTCCAACGGACACAGGTTCATTCTAGTCGCCATTGATTACTTTACTAAATGAGTCAAAGTAGCTTCCTACAAAGCAGTTGCCAAGAAAGTCGTGGCTGACTTTATCCACGACCGCATTGTTTGTCGGTTCGGAGTTCCAGAATCGGTCATCACCGACAATGGTTCTAATCTCAACATTGGCTTGATGAAATCCATGTGTGAAACATTCAAGATCAAACATAAGAACTCCACAACCTACATACCTCAGATGAATGGAGCTGTAGAAGCCGCCAACAAAAACATCAAGAAGATACTAAGGAAGATGATAGAAAGGCACAAGCAATGGCATAAGAAGTTATCATTTTCCATATGGGGATATCTCACCACAGTCCGCACATCAACCAGGGCAACCCCTTACATGCTGGTTTACGGTACAGAGGGTGTTATTCCTGTCGAAGTTAAGATTCCATCTCTGAGAATTATACAAGAAGATGAGCTCAGTGACGCGGAATGGGTAAAGAGTCGTTATGAGCAACTAGCCCTCATAGACGAAAAGAGAATAAACGCAGTTTGTCATGGTCAATTATATCAGAATAGAATGACCAGATCCTTCAACAAGAAAGTCAAGCCAAGACGATTCACACCAGGTCAGCTGGTGCTAAAGAAAATCTTTCCACATCAAGACGAAGCCAAAGGGAAGTTTTCTCCCAACTGGAAGGGTCCGTACATGGTTCGTAGAGTGCTAACAGGAGGAGCACTTATACTTGCAGAAATGGACGGAGAAGTTTGGCCAAAACCAATCAATTCAGATGCAGTTAAGCGCTACTACGTGTAACTCCTTATGCTTTTATCAACAATGTAATTTGAACTACGCCTGACCTGATTCCCGTTTAAGAGGGTATATCTGAAGCAAGTTCAGCCAATTACCGCAAAAACATACTATCCACCCGAAGGACATATATTTCCCAAAGACACGCTTCACAAGCTCGTCGCACATGCTGACGTTTATTATCATCACCAACGATACTTCATTGTCGCCATGCTCACAATCATATCGCCACAATTTATCATCAGCTAAGAACTCCTATCTGCATTTATTTCTTGCATAAGGCTATCTTTGTGCCTTCCGAGATTAAGCTCTGTCTCCATCTGCATGAGGTTAAGCTCTACCTCCATTTGCATAAGGGTATCTTTCTGCCTTCCGCTTGCATAAGGCTACCTTTCTGCCTTCCGAGACTAAACGCTGTCTCCATCTGCATGAGGTTAAGCTCTACCTCCATTTGCATAAGGCTACCTTTCTGCCTTCCGCTTGCATAAGGTTACCTTTCTGCCTTCCGAGACTAAACGTTGTTTCCATCTGCATCTGCATTGCATAAGGCTACCTTTCTGCCTTCCGATACTAAACGTTGTCTCCATCTGCATCTGCATTGCATAAGGCTACCTTTTTGCCTTCTGAGACTAAACGATGTCTCCATCTGCACCTGCATTGCATAAGGCTACCCTTCTGCCTACCGAGGTTAAACGCTACCTCCATCTGCATTTATTTCTTGCATAAGGCTACTATTCCGCCTTCCGAGGTTAAACGCCACCTCCATCTGCATTTGCATAAGGATACCATTCTGCCTTCCGAGGCTAAACGCTGCCTCCCATTTACTTTTCAAAGCAACCACTGTCTCTGTCATTATTTACTTCATTTCCTTTCGGGCTAAGCTCTGCCCCTTTAATTCGCAAGACTAAGCTTTGTTTTGTTAGCATCATACTATTGCATTTTCATGGGCTGAAATATCGCCAACCTATCCAAAGGTGTCATCGTTCGGAGGCACCATCTTCATGGCCCGAGAACACCATGTCATGGCCTGCAGATCCTTTTTATTAGTTTGCATATCATTATTTAAAGACATCATGGTTCGGAGGCACCATCTTCATGGCTCGAGAACAACATTTCATTGCCTGCGAATCCCGCATAAAGCGACTCATGGTCCAGGACATCATGGTGTAAGGACGTCATCCTCAACCGTCCAAAAACAACATTCATAGTCCAATGGGAATCTGCATCATGTTTAAATTACGCACAATATACACTTGTTATTCATTTGTAGGAAAGCTGGCTAGGAACAGCCAGCTAGGAAGGAGCGGACCCGCTCCAGTTCTCCTGACTACCCCGTAAACCATCTTGTTCACCCGACCCTGCACTTTGCGTCCGTCCTTGTACAACTTCACAGGTATACTTCACCGGTGACTCCTGAACTACATACGGCCTGATTCCTGTAAAACCAGGGATATGTAGGAAGCTCAGAAGCCAGGGTGCGACCCAAATCTTTCAAACTATTTCCACTTGGTCAAAATTGGCCATCATATCTTTACCCGACAACTCTTTCATCCTTTCCGTGTAAAGAGAGGGGCAGCTGTTGATACCCAATTTTTTCTCAAATTATTTTCGAACTTGCACATATACCTCAAAATCATTTTTCATAATAATTGGCATTTCTCCATAATTTTACCAATTTATTTTCCTATTTATTTAGTGTTTTATATTCAAATTATTCATAAATTGCATTACAAACAATTTAAAATTATTTCTTATCTCAATATACCATTTTTGTCCTGTCAGGATTTAATTCTTTCATAAATTAGCCAACTTTGGCATTATTTAATTATAATTACAATAATTTTATAATTTATAGCCTAATCGTATATTTTATACCATTTTAATCACTGATTAGCCGTTTTATATTAGCTAATTACTTAATTGTATTTATTTAACCTCAATTTCATATTTTATACAATTATTAGATATTTTTATTAATTATTTATATATTTTTAATTGGGTATTTAATATTTTAGCCATTTATTTAAATCCTAGACATTTTTAAAACCCAACCCACCTGACCCTTTAACCCATTCTCTACCCAGCCCAAAACCATTCCATACCCGGCACAACCCCAAGCCAATCTGAGCCGTTGATCAAATTAGATCAACGACCCAGATATTTGTTACCATAATTAAACCCAATTACCCCCCGTCCGACCCCTCATTTTCCATATCTCATTCTCTCTCTATCTTCTCTGGTTCTCTCTAGTTCTCTCTAGAACCTTCCCTTTGCGTCCCTCTTCCGATGAAGCTTGTTCATCTTCTCCGGCTGGTTCCCTCGCCGGAAACTATGGCTTCCCATCATCTCCTTGTTATTTGTTCGCCTTACACCGGTCTGATGGCACCCTAAGGCCCTCAGGCGAACCTGGAGCGGTTCACTCACCTCTCATGGTCCCTCATGCCATTTTCCAGCCATCTCCAGCCGTCTGAGTAAGAGCTACGACTTTTCCAGCTAAAGTCGGCGACATCTTTAAGTTTTTCTTGTTCCTTTGCGTTCTATGAAACCCTAAATCCTGATATTTTCACGATTTCCTTTAGATATGTCTTAGATCTGTATATTCTATGAAGCTTTTTACATGTTTCTTTCAAAAATCTTCCTATTTCTAAACGACCTTTCGTCTCAAAACTAGGGTTTAATAACCCCCCTTTCAAAAAATAAAGCAATTTTGCTTCTGTTTTTAATGTCATTCTATGATTCAACAATTTATTCGAAGTTTTTGTTCATTTTAACCTACTTTACTGAAAACCCTAGTTTTCCCTAAATTCTAAATCCATCTGTGACTGATATGTTTGCTTAAATGCACAAACTCTTATTTCTAATAAATGTTGAGCTTCTCTGTGATTTTATCCTGTTGTTTCTTATTAGGGTTTCTGATTAGGTTCTCTTTTCTTATATCATGTTCAACGTTACTGCTTTGTCTCTGAACTTGTGTGATTGTGCTATTGTAGTCACTAGGGTTTTCAACTCTCTAATTCCCATTGTTCGTTTGAATGTGTGCTAGCCTCGAATATGTGATGCTTTTGCTTGCCTATTATTATCCTATTTGATTTTATTCCTGTTCGAATCCCTAACTTTCTACAACTTTACCTTGCTTGCACCCCTGATTCTTGAGATAATTCTTTAATTAAGGCTGGTTTCTCCTTGAATCTATAATTTATGCATACAATTCGTATTGATTGGAATGATTTCCTTGTTTGTGAGATACTTTCCTTAGTTAAGAATGACTCCTTGTGATTTTAGTCCCATCCGTGATTCTTTGACTAATTTTCAGAATTGACTTATGCTTTTTACCATATAAATGAACTCAATATATATTTTCCTTGCTAGAGATACTATGTACTTGACCTTATTACATGCCACATTCTTTACTACTCCTATTTTGGTATAAACAACTTTCTAAGTGATTCTTTCCTTATTTTGAGACAATTTACACCCATTTGAATCATGACTCCTTGATTGAAGGGAGTCCAGACCTCTGATTGATTTTAATTGGTACTATTTCTATAATTATGTTACTCTGTACTCGTTTTAAGAACTATATATACACTCTACTCATTCAACACAAACACATAGACATAGATGCAAAAACTGATTTGTGCACTCCTTTCACAACAAAAGAGTTTCATACTCTCTTCACCCTCTTTTTTGTGCTACTTGCTAAGCGAGCCGGCTGTAAGCCAAGGATGACTACTGTGCATCTCATATCTTTGCTTGCATTATTGCTTTCTTCATCATACTGGTATGTTCTGATTTAAGCTTCAGTCATCAAACTAACATGTTTCTATTGATAGTTCAATTTCTTGTATTCCTGATATGTTTCTACTTGTGGTTCTGCTGTCCAACATGCAATTAGAATTTTGAATCCCCTTTACATGTCTATTTTCACTTTACCTTGAATGATCAATGTGTCTCGTTGCATTCAACCTCTATTATTTATATGCATCTCCATGCCTATGACTAATATGTTTAATTCAATCATGATGTCAGTGGTTTGGTTGATATGTTGCTCTAGCTTGACACTTAGTCATATCCATGACCTCCCCCTGAATCCTTAGAAACCCTTGGATTATGTGTCTATGTGTGAACCTGCCTGCTTCACAGTTTGTGTATTTGTCCCTCAAACCTCTCACCTTTGTTTGTGACTGCTGGGCCACCCTGGTTCCTTTATGTGATGCTGACTTTGTTTTGTTTTGAGTTGGTAAACTGTTTTCGTCAATTGAACCTTTGTTGATCTTTACTAAAGTCCTTCCTCTCTTAAAATGTTTTTCAACACTGTTTTACTTAAACTTCCTAAATTATGAGCACATCTCACTCTACTCCTAGTTTCTTAAGTTCAGCCCCTTTGTGTGAGCACTACTTTGGGGACCCTTTGAGTAACTTCTGAACTTTGACACACAAGGCTGGCATTCCCACACTGAACTTACTCCCTCTTGTCTAGGAAACATGGGTGTGAGCACTTCCTGGGATCCTCCGAGGTCCTTAGGAACTCTGACACACCCGGATTGTGAAAGGTTATGGCATATGGCATTAAGGACCTGGAGACTTGGTCCTATTGGTAGGCTCCCTATAATGTAACTTCTTAATTTTCTTATTTACTTATGTAATTCGTGTAACACTGGTCTGTAATAAGTGATTGTATAAACGATTCTGGGGTTGGACAGTGAAATGGGTGGGGTATGCATACTTAGTATATACGCGGGTAAAAATCATGCCCATAGGTTTACTTTTCCTATATGTGCAATAGCCACCATGCTTAGGAACAACATGCCAATCATGCATTAGATACCATGACAATTAGGTTTATTTATTTCAGCATCTCATCATAATGGTATTCATTTAGTAATCCTGTTAATAGGATCTAATAATAACAAGAATTGCTAATATGTGACTCTGTTCATACCAATTGTGTTTTGTTAAAAATCCTGCTTTAGGACGAATGTGTTAACAAGCTGCGATCTTGTTTCATAATGTCGCACACTTAGAGATCCTGATTTCTAGGACAATATTAATAATCTGTTATTCCAAATAGTCTTATGAAACTATGATTTAATAACTGAGAGTACTACACATTTAGAAATCATGTTCAGGAATCTTGCATACGCCTCATTCTGCCTCTTTATTGTGCATTTAGAAAATCATGTTCAGGAATTCTGCATATACACTTTGTACATACATTAGATATCGTGTTATAAGACCGTATCCGCCCTGTTACACCTAACTTGATGTATAGTAGGTATAAGAACCTCACTTAGTTCCTCTAAAAGAAAGCTGGTAAGGCCTTAGGATTCTAGACACCTAAAACAGTTTGTTTACTAATGCTATTTAAACAAGTTCCCATAATAATTGGTACACCTCGGCAAGCCTTAGGTGCTGGGTCAGTTAAAACAAAAAATCTACTCTCCACACATACTATTTTACTAGCAACAGGTTAAAATCAGTATTTTAGAAACTGGTACAATTCCTTCTCTAAATCCAGTAATAAAACTGCCTTGTTATTGCATTCTCGCCTAGACATCATGCCTTAGGTCCTGAAGTTAGAAAGGCGTTACTTGTGTTTTAGTCGTGCTAATTATGTGCACAACCTGTGGAGGAATACTTGGGCCTTATATCTGCTCCTATTTATTTTTTTTCCTTTTATTTGCAGTCCTAATTGTCTTTGCTTGTCGCTTAGAATCTTGTCCTTTAAACCTAGGGGTCAGCCTAGCACCTCCTTTTAAGACAGTAGTCCTAGCCTCCTCCGGTACTGATAGGATGGGACGGGTAATAGCACACAATAGAGTTCGTGACCAACACACGCTTTAATTACCCTCACAGGGTGGGAAAGGGTAGAATATGGATATGATGACCGGTGCGCTAGTGGATGACAATGAACCCAAGTAACTTTTAGGCAGGAACCCTGAATGCACACTTAGCGAGGTTTAATTTAAGGTTATATTTCCACAGTCTGTCGAAGAACTTCCTCAAATCTGCTATATGATCTGCAGATTTCTTGTACTTGATCATGACGTCGATCTCCTCCTTATGTATCATGTCATAAAAATTGTAGTCATATCCCTCATGTAGGTGCCCCCAACATTCTTTAGACAGAATGGCATCATCTTATAACAGTACACCCCCCAAGGTCTGATGAAAGTTGTTTTCTCAGCGTCCTCCTCGTCCATCCAGATTTTGTGGTAGCCGACAAAACAATCCACAAATGTTTGGAGTTCATGTTTATCACAATTGTCGATTAGCATGTGTATGTTTGGAAGCGGGAAATCATCCTTTTGGCTGGCTCTGTTGAGATCTCGATAATGGACGCATGCTCTGACCTTCCCATTTTTCTTTGGCACTGGCACAATGTTAGCTAGCCAAGTTGGATATTCGACCACTCTGAGAACCTTGGCATTGATTTGCTTAGTAACCTCCTCCTTGATTTTCAGACTCATATCAGGCTTGAACTTCCTGAGTTTTTGCTTCACCGGCGGACACATTGGGTTTGTGGGCAATCTGTGAGCCACAATGGATGCTCTTAACCCTGTCATATCATCGTATGACCATGCAAATACGTACTCATACTTTTTCAAGAATTGTATGTACTTTTCCTTTTATGATGGCGACAAGTGGATGCTGATGCGAGTTTCCTTGACTGTTTCGGAATCTCCCAAGTTGACTATTTCTGTTTCGTCCAGGTTGGACTTAGGCTTGTTCTCAAAGTCTTCTACTTGTGTGACGATTTCCTCGGGTATGACATATTCTTCTTCTGAATTACTATCCTTCTGTTGCGTTGTCTCATTACATGTCACAGTTGTCAGTTCATCGAGACATGAAATATTAATGTCGTATATATTAAGATATAAGAGAAAAATGGTAATAATAAATATCGATTCACTGAAGCATAAAAGCGATTTTCAATTATATAAGCAACGTTTTTGGAATAGTGGAGATTTTATTTTAAAGGGATATCATTTTCTTTAGAAAACAAAATAAACAATTTTGTGCAGCCTTGCTACCCCGGGACTCGTCGGGCCCTGGATGGTCTGATAGTCCAATTCCTGAGGAATGATCCTTTCTCCACGGCTTGGTTAGTAGAGCCTTCCTCCTCCTCAACAATTACACAATAGTCTATGTCCTCATCCTCCAAGAACAAGTTACTTAGAGCTACCAGTGCTTCCTCCTCTGCTGACGCCCATATGACATTGGCCTGTTGGAAGGTCTGACTCAGGTGCGGTATAGGCTGCTCCAATGGATAATACGGACCACGCCATGGTGGCGACTAGTTTGATACTCTTGCCAAGTGTATTGGTATCCTAGGCCAAAAGTAGTGTTGTGACGCTTCGGGTGTATTGGCTTGAAAATTCCCTAAAGATTTTTACCGAGACCCTTTCCAGGCTCATACCCTCTCCACTTCATCATGCTTGCTATCTTGCTATCCCACCACTTATCTTTGTCGATTGCATTGACCCGCTCGATGTGATGATAAGTCTCTCCGCCTAGCTTTCTTCTATTTTCAACCATCGAGGTGGTCTGGCGGGCATAAATGGGGTTGCTCCCATCTCCATGGATAATCACTTCTTGGTGATTCCATTCAAACTTCACTGCCTGATGCAAAGTTTATGCCACAACGTCGGCGGCATGTATCCATAGTCGTCCCAACAACAGATTGTAGGATGTAGATATGTCCAGCACCTGAAACTCGACATCAAACCACGTAGGCCCCATCTGCAGACAAAGATTAATTTCCCCGATGGTAGCTCTTTGATGCTCGTCAAATGCCTTCACATTCATGGTCCCCTCTCAAATTTCATTTAGGCCTTTTCCCAACCTCTTCAGTGTTGTTAGCAGGCAAATATTGAGACTGGATCCTCCATCAATCAGGACCTTGGTAATGAAGTAGTCTTCGCATTGCACGGTAATATGCAGTGCTTTATTGTAACTCAAACCTTCAGGTGGCAACTCATCCTCGGGGAAAGTGATTTTGTGACTTTCCAGTACATGTCCCACCATGTTAGCCATTTCTCCCCTTGTGATGTTATTGGGTACATATGCTTCGTTCAATACTTTCATCAGAGCATTCATGTGTGCTTCCAAGTTCTGTAGAAGCGACATGATAGATATTTGAGCAGGAGTCTTATTCAAATGATCGATAACTGAATACTCCCTTGCTTGCACTTTCCTCCAAAGGTCATCCGGACCTGTTTCAATAACGGGAGGTCTGTTAGAGGCCTGTTTGCTGGATTCTCCAGAATGTTCCGGAGTATAGACTCTTCCAGTCCTAGTCATCCTTTGCACAACACCAGATTCTTCTATTTTAGTCTTTCCTCTTCTTCTAGCTTCATCCACAAAACTCTAGGGAACAACCTTGGTGTCGAAAGGCGGTGTGGTTGACATTGTCAGTGTAAATGGTGTGGCTACCTTTAATTCTAATGGAATAGGCGCAACTTCAGGTGGGGCTACCTCAACTTCAAATGGGGCTGGTGTTGTTACCTCGACCTCCACTAGTGTTTGTATCTGCACTATAATGGGATTGAGTGTGACGACAGGCTTTTTGGGGTCGTCACCCTCTTTGATAAGTCCGATTGATCCCTCTGGATCCCATTCTTCATCCAACTCTATCACATTGACACCTTCACCCCTGTGATCTGGGAGGGGGTTATTGC
Source organism: Nicotiana undulata (assembly GCA_005239495.1). NCBI lineage: Eukaryota > Viridiplantae > Streptophyta > Magnoliopsida > Solanales > Solanaceae > Nicotiana > Nicotiana undulata. The sequence continues at coordinate 8,054 of ML283539.1, read as the reverse complement.
GGACATTATGCGTAGCCTCCTTTGCCTGGATGATTTTATTGTCGATCAAGGTCTGGATCTTGTCTTTCAGTGTTCGGCATTCGTCGATGGTGTGCCCTTTCATGACCGAATGGTATGCACAGGTCTTATTAGGTTTAACCCATTAGGATGAGTTTTTTGTGGCCACAGCAGGGATATGAGTGACGTAATCGGCAGCCTTCAACCTTTCATACAGCTGGTCGATAGGATCATCAATGGCAGTGTATTGTTTGGGTTGTCTGCGGTCAAAATTAGGTCATGGTCTTGGGTAATTTTGACAGGTTGGAGGTGACAGAAAATGAGATGGTTGGGAATTATAGGTGTGATAGTCAGTGGCTGGTTGGGAATATCTGGGAGATGAGGGTTGATGTGGAGGTGACAGTTGATATGTGGGTAGAGGTGATGGTTGATAGGTGGGTGGAGGTGCTTGATATGCTAATGGGGAGGTTTGATATACAAATGGATTTTTGGGTCCCTAGGCAACCATTACTGCTCCCACGTCCTTCTTATTAGATATACCCCCTGACTGCAATGCTTTGTTGGTGGCCTACAATGCCTCAAGGTTCGTCACTATCCCGCCTTGATTCCTTCTTCGATCCTTTCACCGAATTTGATGATATCAGAGAACTTATGGTTTTCAATAACCATGAACCTTTCATAGTACTGTGGATCCTGTGCCCTTACGAAGAACTTGTTCATCTGTTCCTCGTCCAATTCCGGCCTGACTTTGGCTGCTTCCGACCTCCAATGAGTAGCATACATCCTCAGAAAGTTTCAGCAGGCTTCTTCTTAAGGTTATGGATGTAGAAGACATCTGGTGTATTCTCTGTATTGAATCTGAATCTGTCCATAAAATCAGACACCATACTCACCCAGTTGGACCATTTCTTTAGATCGTGGTTGATGTACCAAGACAAGGCATCTCCCATAAGACTCCTCAAAAAAGCTTCATCCAGATATTTTCATCCTTTCCGACCCCGACGAGATTGTCACAATAGGTCCTTAGGTGAACCCTGGGATCCCTTGTACCGTCAAACATCTCGAACTTGGGAGTTTTGTAGCTCTGCGGCAATTCTACATCTGACTGTATGCATAGATCTTCATAGTTAAGACCTTCTATCCCCTTGCTTTCTTCTACGCCTTGAACCCGGTTGATCAACTTCTTGAGCTCCTCGGCCACGTTCTTAATGAGCATGTCCTTCTTGACGGACTCCGGTGCATAGGAGATGGCTTGAGTTGAGTGAGGTAAGGTCTCAACATATATATGGTTGTTTTGGTGACCTGGAGTTTGGGTATAACGGTGATAATTGGTGGAGTTCTGGGGTTCAGGAATGACTGGTGGGGTACTTTGTGGGGTAGGGTAGGTGTTTTTCTGGTACTGTGGAGGGATAGTTTGATTTTGTGGTGGGGTTGTATAATGGTGAGGTGCAGGAGGATTTTGTGGGCGCTTGTTGGGTGTTTTGAGGTGGTGCAGGGTTCTGAGTGTTTGGATGACTGATGCCTGGGACATTGAGTGAGAAGGACAGGTTTGCTACATTCCGGACATGCTCGAGCTCACCCTGGAGTTCCAGTATTTTCTGTTCAAGCCGTGAAACCGCATCATTTGGGGCCTGAGTACCCCGACCATTAGAAATTTCTACATGTTCAACCCGTGTGTTGTTATCCTTTCTGGTGCCGTCCAAATCTTCCATTTTTGCTTTTCCCTTGCCTTTTGGTGGACTAGGAGGAGGAGAAGGTGGAAGGCCCCTGGATCTTGTGTGATAAGATGATGATGCTAGTATGCACGAACCAACCTTTGGGGAATAGGAATAATCAAAAGAAATAAAAACAAAAGGTAGCCAAGTCAGTAAGGGTTCTGTAAAGAGTATTTGCAGTATTTAAACACATATTGCAGAAAGGTAAATTTGCGTCCTTATTTGGGAGTATCATTTTGCCCAAGGTAGGCCTAGAGACAATTTGATTTGGAGAAATTATATGCCAATAAATGCCTCATTTCATTAATATAAAGATAGACGAGTCCCAAAACGACACTAAGATAGTAAAGATAAATCACTATTGGCATTTGGCCTTATTACATTTAAGAAAGCAAATAAATCTAGCCTAGTTGGTCCCAGAAGGACCTTCCCCATACTCAATTTTTTTAACTCCATCAACCAGGTTCCCCAGCTCGCGCAAACTCAACAGTAGGTAGGCTCTAGCTAGATGTCCTTCCTCGCTCCCTTCAGCATTCTGGCAGTTGTCGATCCTCTTTATCATTTTACCTTCCAGCTCCACCAAACTTTTCTCCAGATATTCTAACCTCCTATTTGAGGTGATAGTCATTTCCTTATGTTCCTTGATCAACCTTATATTTGCCTCGTGTATCTCCCGATGCTCATTCTCGAAGTCATGAACCCTCTTGTGCAGTCTGTTACATTTGACTTGGGCCTCGGCATCTTCATCGATGACCCTATTTCCTCGGCCGATTCCTGGCTTCACTGTTCCATCTAGGTTATCTTCTAACCACGTCGGGTAGAAGGGTTCACACCCAGCGTGATACATGTCTGGCTCAATGGTGTTTTTATCCAAAATGATCTTGTAGTGCCACATATGCTGATCTTGGCATCTGTAAAGGATGTCGTTGTCTTGATAGTCCGCTCTGAAATGGCTCATCTTTGCAACCTGTGGTATAACTTGATTCCTGCCCGCTTGCCTCATAACCCGGATAAGGACACAAGGGTGTATCCCTCTTAACCCGATAAGCACTAAGTGAGGAACGACCCGGGACTTGATGATGAACTCGTCAATTGGGAACCATTGAAACATCCACTGTACTTCTCCTCGATCAGATTGTCGGAGAACTCTACCCATTCTTTGGAACTTTTTGGTTGGGCAAACATGTTCGGAATGTAAGTCATCCGCTTAGGGTGATGGAAGGCAATATGATCGTTCCATTCCCTTCGCGGAAAATTTTGACGGTACTGACCTTTTTGAAGATGCTTCAATAACCACAACTGTAGTAGTAAATTGCAACCCTCAAAATGCTTGGACCCTTTCTGGCAACGGTCTAGAGCCTGGTAGATGTCTGATATGATCATATGGACTATAGTGTATGTCTGTCCCTCAATTCCCTCAATTAAGGTCTTGGCGACCAAGGCCAGTCTAGTGTGGATTCTTTCCTTTTTCATCGGGAACACTATCAGACCCAAGAATCATACAATCAATACAAATAATTTGCGGTGGATGTGACCCAGAGAAGTGATAGAAAATTCATCATGGAATGTACGGTAAGACTTTCTATGACCGTATCTTTCATACAAGTAATCAAAGGGTATGTAGGACTTCTTCAAGCACTCTAAGTCAGCGTTTTTCTTTAATCCTATCATTTTTAGGAACCCCTTACCGGTGTGGTTCTCCGGTACTAAAAACCCAAGGCTGTCCCAAGGTAGTCTGGTAAATCCTCTGATTTCTTCCAGGAGTGGTGTCATTTCTATATCCCCAAAATGGCACAATGCTCTCTTACTGTCCCAAAATAGAGTTACCGCTTCAATTATCATGTTGTTTGGTTGGATGTCCAGCAGGTAAGGTAAATTTCCCAAGTATTTTCTCACATGTTTTGTCACGACCCAAAATCCCACCTTTAGGCCATGACTGCGTCTAACGTTACACCTGCTAGACTAGCCAACGTACACAATTACATTAACATATTAACACTGAAATAACAGAAATAACTAGAACATTTTATATTCCTCTTTAAGTGCGGAAGCAGATAAATTATGAATTACATACAAATACACATAACACGATTTGTTTACAATATCCTAGAATCTGGAGTCACTAACTCACGAACTGTCTATGAGATTACTAAATACAAAGTCCGAAGAAATAATACATAACTGTCTCAGAACTAAGAAAAACAAGACATAATGGAAAGATAAGGACGGAGGAGACGCCAAGGCCCACGAATGTCTGCGGGTCTACCTTGAAATCTCCAGAGTGGACTGAAGGATGCTCCCTCAATCAGTGTCCACTGGGTCTAGCTGTGGGATCGGCACAACATAGAGAAGTGCAGGTGTAGCATCAGTACAACCGACCCCATGTACTGAGTAAGTGCCGAGCCTAACCCCGGCCGAAGTAGTGGCGAGGCTAGAGACGACAACGATAACCTACCTGTAAAGTTCTACCAAAAATATAGCAAGGAAGTAACATATATTTAACAGATAAACAAGTAATACGGGAACAAGCAAGGGGGAAATAGGTAAGAAGCAAAATGAGATGTCGAACACAACAAATAAACAGATAAATGAATGGCACGACATCACTCTTCGTGCTTTGACTCTCGTCCTCACGATGCAATAAGTAAATATATGAAATGATTGCAATAATAAATGAAATGAATGGCACGACATCACCCTTCGTGCTTTTACTCTCTTCCTCACATTGCAATAATAAATAAATGAATGATATGAATGAATGGCACGAAATCACCCTTAGTGATTTACTCTCTTCCTCACATTGCAATAATAAATAAATGAATAACATGAATGAATGGCACATAATCACCCTTCGTGCTTTACTCTCTTCCTCACATTGCAATAATAAATAAATGAATAACATGAATGAATGACACGGCATCACCCTTCGTGCTTTACTCTCTTCATCACATTGCAATAATAAATAAATGAATAATATGAATGAATGGCACGACATCACCCTTCGTGCTTTATTCTCTCCCTCACCCAAGTAATATCAACAACAAATAACAACTTGGCAAGGAAATCAATTACCAAAATTTCAATTCATAACCACCCGACATGGGGAATAACAAACAAAATCAACACATTTGCCCGGCAAGGGTCGCAACTATAACCAATTCCTTACGAGTACATAACTTCCCAAAAGAACTACTTCATAACAAATTAATCATTGAGGTAATAACAAGTAATTAAGCAAAACGGATTCACGGGCATACTTGACACACAATGCATAGGTACTCGTCACCTCACCTATGCATTGAACATGATAACACACATAGCACATAGGGCACAATACCTATTCCCTCACCAAAGTTAGGCAAGAAACTTACCTCGGGTCAAAAAATAGCAAATCAAGCCTCTACCACTGCCTTTCCTCTCGAATCTGACACCGAAACGATAATATCTAGACATATTTAGCTTAACAACATCAATAATGACTCAATAATCCAATTCCCAAGCCTAATTATACATTTCCCAACATTCTTTAAAAAATACCAAAATTCGACCACGGGCCTGCTTGGTCCAATCACGAGGCTCGGACCAAAACCCGATCACCCATTCCCCCACGAGCCCAAATATATAGTTTGTTATGAAATCCGACCCCAAAATGAGGTTGAATTTCCCAAAATTTCCAAAACCTTAAGTCTACCCAAAACACCTAATTTCTACTTTGATTTCATGATTTTAGGCCTGGATTCTAGGGTGAAATCTTGTAAAAAGAAGTTAAGGAGTAAAGAAAATGAGTTAGAAATCACTTACTAATGTTTTGGAGAAGAAAGAGTATTTGAAAAATCGCCTCTTATGTTTTTAGAGCTTTGAAAAATTAAAATAACTGAAATTCCCGTCTATTTATACCCCTCTCAGGTCCCCCACCGCGGTCAGCAAAAAATGGACCGCGACCGCGCTAGCAAAGACCACGAAAAGCTGAAGAAAATCAAGAAAAATGACTACAGTGACATGCTTTAGTATTTGGGCCATACCTTTCGCTATAGATGTCCAAATTGCGATTTCTTTACCTTTCTGGAAACTAGACACGAAGGGATACACCTTTTGTTTTTGAATCATCTCGAAATTCCTTGTAAATCAAACGATATAGGCCTCCGAAATCGGACTAGTGACCTAGCTCCTCCACCGCGGACCGCGAAAAAACGACCGCGACCGCGAAGCCCTCAGCGCGGTCCGCGAAGAAGGACCGCGGACCTCGATGGTAAGTTCAAAGATCTGAGTCCTGTAACCTCCAACAGCTATATTTTAAGCCTAAAGACCTCCTGGGACCTACCCGAAACTCACCCGAGCCCTCGGAACCTCAAACCCAACATACACACGACCTCAAAATCATCCTACGGACTTATTCGAGTAATGAAACCACCAAAATAACATCAAAAACAATGAATTAAACTCCAAAATCTATAGAATTTTCTCAATCTTCATAAACTATCAAATTTTCCATTTTTGATCCGAAACACGTCAAACCAAGTCTGTTTTACACCAAATTTTACAGATAGCTCATATAACACATATTAAACCTTTTCCGGGCTCCGGAACCATAATACGGGCCCGGTAACACAGGTTTCACATAAAAATTCTTTAAAATTCATTTCTCGGACTTGGGACTCACGGGCATACTTGACACACAATGCATAGGTACTTGTCACCTCGCCTATGCATTGAACATGATAACGCACATAGCACATAGGGCACAATACCTATTCCCTCACCAAAGTTAGGCAAGGCACTTACCTCAGGTCCAAAAATAGCAAATCAAGCCTCTACCATTGCCTTTCCTCTCGAATCCGACTCCGAAATGATAAATCTAGACATAATTAGCTTAATAACATCAATAATGACTCAATAATCCAATTCCCAAGCCTAATTATACATTTCTCAACATTCTTCCAAAAATACCAAAATTCGACCCCGGGCTCGCTTGGTCCAAACACGAAGCTCGGACCAAAACCCGATCACCCATTCTCCCACGAGTCCAAATATATAGTTTGTTTTGAAATCCGACCCCAAAATGAGGTTGTATTTCCCAAAATTCCCAAAACCCTAACTCTACCAAAAAATCCTAATTTCTACTTTGATTTCATGATTTTAGGCCTAGATTCAAGAGTGAAATCTTGTATAAAGAAGTTAAGGAGTAAAGAAAATGAGTTATAAATCACTTACTAATGTTTTGGACAAGAAAGAGTGTTTGGACAATCGCCTTTTATGTTTTTAGGGATTTGAAAAATTAAAATAACTAAAATTCCCGTCTATTTCTACCCCTCTCAGGTCTCCCACCGCGGTCAACGAAAAATGGACCGCGGCCGCGCTAGTAAAGACAAAGAATAGCTGAAGAAAACCAAGAAAAATAACTGTAGTGACATGCTTTAGTATTTTGGCCATAACTTTCCCTACAGATGTCCAAATTACGATTTATTTATGTTTCTGGAAGCTAGACACGAAGGGATACAACTTTTGTTTTTGAATCATCTCACAATTCCTTGTAGATCAAAAGATATAGGCCTTCGAAGTCGGACCAATGGTCCAGATCCTCCACCGCGGACCGCGAAAAAACGATCGCGGCCGCGAAGCCTTCAACGCAATCCGCGAAGAAGGACCGCGGACCTCGGTGGTAAGTTCAGAGATCTGAGTCCTGTGACCTCCAACAACTATATTTTAAGTCTAAAGACCTCCCGGGACCTACTCGAAACTCACCCGAGCCCTCGGAACCTCAAACCCAACGTACACACGACCTCAAAATCATCCTACGGACTTAATCGAGTAATGAAACCACCAAAATAACATCAAAAACAATGAATTAAGCTCCAAAATCTATAGAATTTTCTCAATCTTCATAAACTATCAAATCTTCCATTTATGGGTGATCGGGTTTTGATCCGGGCCTCGTGTTTGAACCAAGCGGGCCTGGGGTCAAATTTTGGAATCTTAGGAAGAATGCTTTGAAATAAATAATTAGGCTATGGGTTTGATTTATTGAGCCATTATTGATGTACTTGGGTTGATTATGTCTAGATAATACCGTTCCGGAGTCGGATTCTAAAGGAAAGGCTGTGATCGAGGCTTGACTTGCAGTTTTTGGAGCCGAGGTAAGTGTTTGGCTGAACCTCAGCTTGAGGGATTAGGTATAGAGTCTTATCCAGCGTATAGGCGTGGTGACGAGTTCCTATGCGTTGCGGTTAAGCATGCCCGTGAGTCATCTGTGATGAAACTTACTATGTTCTTAATTTTCTTCGCCCTATGAGTAATTGGTGAATTAAAAGTGATATCTTGATGTTGTTTCATGACGTGGAGAGT